>VYXH01009287.1:372595-444003 GCA_013397275.1 Burhinus bistriatus | reverse complement strand
GAGAGTGAGCATCAAGAAATACTTTTTTTTTTTTGATCAGTTTTGTCCCTGTTACAGTTTAAGAATTTTCACATGAAGAAAAAGGAAAGAGGAAAAATCCCACCTTCCAGTCCAAAGAAGGCTCTTTTACAAACACATCCATTGTGCTGATGAGGAGATCTGGATCCGCACGATAAGCCCTTAGGGCATGCACCATCACACTGTAAATGAGACCCCACTCTTTCACTGGCATCATCAGATTAATAAACTGGCGAGTCAGACGAAAAGGCATCAACTCTGGCACAGGCAAAGACTAGCCATGGGGAAGACCAGTCAAAAGAAAACAACAATTAAGAAACCTTGGATCAGAAGGATTAGAAATAAATATTTTGTTAAGCTTTGAAACCTTCTTTGTCACTTAACTGAAAATAACGTGCAACACGGTAAAGCAGGACTAAGTTTTGATGTTAAAGCTCTAGTAATGAATATTTAGTGATAGTGGTTGAAAGCGTGGCTGAACTACATAAAACACCACCATATACACTCTATGAAACTCTATAGCTCCCTGCTTGTCTGAGACTATCTGGAAACAGATTTTATTCCATTAACTAGAAGTAACTTGTAAAGATTATTTTGCATCAGAACAACGGCAAATGAGGAGCATCAAATTTAGTACTGAGCATACACGTCTAATTGCACATAAATGCAAATCTGTAACAAATGAATTAGAAAACAAATACCTGCGTAGCTGAGCCAAACGCATATCCAAAGTCTATTCCCACCATGCCACCTGTCTCCTTGTTAATCATGAAGTTGGACAGATGCCTGTCTCCAATACCAAGTATCCAGTGGCTGATGCACATCAGTGCATGAGAGCTGGCAAAATGGGACCGCAGAGACAGGAAGGCTTCAGGAGAGGTACTCATTTTCACAAAGGCTCGCCTTAACAAACAAGAAGTCACTTGTTGCATACAGATAAAACGCCAACATTCGTTTCACAATGTGCAGTCATTAACAGCGCACTTACCGCAGCAGGTCTTCTGGAACACTGCTTTCCCTACCTTTGAAAGCCATAACTGTTTCTGTACGGCTAGCATTTCTGCAAATTAATGAAGGAATAATGTTAGTTATTGAAATAACAGCCCACTGGACGTTAAAAGTTAAGATGCGTACATGACCGTATTAGCACATTCTGCTTACCCCAGTAAACAGTACAGCAAGCCGCACAGAGACTTTGCCCAAATTTTTTTATCTGATATTAAAAATACCCCCTTCCTCTCTTTTTCTCCCAGCAGTTAATTCCCAAGACTGACATTTCTTAATACAAAACAGTTATGTAGTTTTGTCTAGTTTCCCCCAAATTAAGTAGACGGGATAAGTTTTAATACAGCAATACAATTGTGCTCTTTCTGGCTGGACAGTCTCTTCCAAGCAGAGAAACGAAGGCCCAAATGAAATCTCTCAGCAGCACGCAGAGGCTATATTGACACCAGAAAGTAGTGCAGCACAAGGGCAGGCAACAGAACTAAATAGTTGGTGCTGAAGATACCCATGCTGTATGCATTTGGGGAGGGTGGCTACTCTGGCCTAGCCCATGTCTGGTCCTGGGAACTGAATTCTCCTGAGCAGCTGGAATGTGCTGGGTGCTCTCCTTCCAGTCTAGGGGTGCTCTCCTTCCAGTCTAGTTTCATCTGAAAAGGAGCCAAGTTGTGTACCAGGGGACAGCTCTGCGATGCAAGCCAACGTGAGGCGAGTGGAGCTGATTGGGAATCTACTTCAAAAGCACATTCCGGATCTGAATACAAGTATTAACGTAGACGCACTCAGTTAAACAAGTCAAAGTTTTCCTTTAAAAAGCAAGACGCTTACTAAAGCAGGTTATGAGCTCATCAGAAATGCCCTACTAGAAAACCTCACTTCCCCCCCTACAATGCTAGATCTAGGCAGGTGTGGAAATTCCTCTGAGAGGATGCTCAAGTTGGGACCTAAACCATCAAATATTTTTAAGTTCTCAGTTAATCACAGTGATTTTTTTGGTCCAACATCAGTAGGTGCTCTGGCTCTGAGGCAGCCTACCTAATAGTGTAATCATCAACAAGACACCTAGAAAATAAAGTTGAAGAGGACCATCTGCTTCTAGATACTTTCTTAAGAAAGCGAGCAACCTTCTGGAAGAATTCCTGTGGTCTGGTGGGATTTTGGCAGTACTAAACTTCTCCTGCAGAGCATCTCTAGTAAGACAAAGCAGTAAAATGGGCAAAAATCAAACCTAGCCAGCATATTATAATGCAGATCATATTTTTCCTGGAATTTCTACAACTCTGTGTGTGTGCACACATTCTAGTTTCTACATTTTACATGCAGTTCTCTTAAAACCTACCTGTACATAACATGGTATCTAGAGATGCCTTGCGCTTTCCCCCCCATCTTGGACAGCCACTCAGAATAGGTAGCACGAGGTCCTTTTTTGCTAGGGACAAAAAAAAAAGAAAAAACAAAACAAAACCCAAAAGGGTTGATGATTTCCCTTTATTAACTTACCACTCTGTACTCGAATATCTGCAGGCTGCAGGCTGCTATGACCCCTGTGACTTTTACGCACAGGAAGAGTCAGGAAGCTACAGCCTACATTAATTTTAACCTTGCTATGGAAATGAAGTTTATACAGTCAGTTCATATGCTGATCCATCCACCTCCTTCCCCCCCAGCTTTGAATGCACTTCAGTCATATTTGACAGAAGATTAGACATCTCAAAGGTGTTAAACTGGTACTGTGAAAATTAGATGCTGCCTTGAGAAGAAAGACCCAAAATAAATTCTCCAGGGGAGGAAAGATATTTTTAACACGGTCTCATATCCATTTGAGAAGCATTATGTAGGCTGCCACAGTATGTGCCGTCATGTGTCCATCCAAACAGGTAGGGAATACAGGAAGGCAGTCTGTTATCTCCTCAGTGTGTATAGGAGGGAAGGAATGGGGGCTTGGACTTAATGTGTTAATTCATAAGAAGCCAGTCTTCATTAGTTGCACTGCTTATAAAATAATTTGATATTTTTCTCCCATCTTAACTAAATACACTAGACCTTAAACTTCTGTTCCAGAGAGGCAGAAACTTAGCAGAGCACCTGCCTTCTCTCCTCCTTCCAAAGGATGTTCCAAAGATACAGAGATCTTTTCCATTTAAGAAGTATTTCTCATTTACAGATTGCATAGCCCATCACTTCGGGATAAAGAAAATTATTTCAAAACTTCAGAAAGTTATTCCCCCCACCCCAACCAGAATATCACCAGCAAGGATTTCATCAGGATTTTCCGTTCCAAGTGCTATCATTCAACCTCAATATAAAGTGTCTTAATTGACTTGATTGAAGAACATATGGGAAAACACTTGAAGTCTATATACAACAATAAAATAAAGTTGGTTTTTGGAATAAATCATTACCTGTTTTTAGAAAGACACTAATCTTCTACATTTAGTATATTAGAAATTTTCACCCCTCATGAGGTGAGTCCTCATTCACTTTCCCAGCCAATGAATTGAGATCAACATAATACTGCTGATGTCCCCAAAAGTGAACCAGACAGCAATAATGCAGGGACTGTTGCAGTTCCTAAACTGCTAACAAACCAAGTAACTACTGTAGAAATAAAGACTCTTTGGAGTCCAGCCTCCATACTGGATATTCCTGCAACCTACCCCATAAACAAGAGAACTAGTGAAAATAAATGGTGACAACACCACTTTGAGAAACCCAAACAGAGATTATGTACTAAGAACAACACTGGTAAATAAAACCACATTTCTAAATTCCAGGAGAGAAACAGGCCGAAATGCTAAAATTATATTAGTTTTACAAACGTTCATCCCCCAATTACAATCAAGAGAAGGAAAGCCGATTTATTCAAACCCAGCATTTGTATAAAGTCTGGGACAGTGTTCTTTTACAGTTGTGTTTTGTGCATCTACTGCCAATTTCCCTGACTCACTGCTGAACTCAGGTTCTGAATAGCTCCATCTCTGCTCTGTTCTCCTCCCCTCCGCTCCCCCCCCTCGCTGACCTACGTCCATTTCCTGCCTGATCAAATCAAGAGATCAAAATCCTTTGCTTGTAAAATCAATCTGCTGATAAGGAAATTGTGATGATAATGACGTCACACATGATTATAAGCCTCTTGTTTAAACAAGCTGGGTGGAGGATATTCCAGGTACAATGGTACTCATTAAACAAACAGTTGCCAATTACTAATTTGGGTCAGGAAGTACAAACTGCCTCTTTGCTTACAGGTGCTTTTATTTCTTTGTTTTAAAAAAAGAAAATGCTGCCATAAGATTGTCAGTATCACGAGAAACCCACTAGTAGCTGTCTCTATTAGAGCAGACAGCTAAACCCAGCATCACCTGTTATAGTTGATGTCTTCCTCTTCAGACATGCTATTCTTAAGGAAATCTTTTAAAGTACAAGTATTTTCCAGCCACTTGATGAGTCCCAGTCTGGAACAGAAGAAACAAGAGATGAGAGCAAGTAGCTCAGCCTGATCTTTAGAGGAACATCACAAATAGGGAGCAACGTATTCTAGGGCCTGCTAAAAGATGGTTGAAAGCTACCAATTTCAGTATACTCTGAAAAACAGTTTCCAGACAAAGCAATTTCAATGTTGTTTAAAAGGTGAAAAAAACCCCAAAACACAAAACCAAGACCCAAAGCACTCTGAACCAGAATATAGCACACAGAAATCTCACTTTCCATTGTCCCAACAGCAATTGATATTAACAAAGATTTCTGTCCCTTCAAGATAAATGCCTACCTTGTTGTCATGGGGATGACCTGGTACGTTTTTAACTGCATATTCCTTTGGCTACATGAAGCATCTTGGGAAAGGACAATGTTCATTACATCAAAGAGCTGCTCAATACGTTGGTCTTGTCGCAGGTCTTCACCACCTTTGACAAGAAAAGGATACTCCTGCTCATCACTGCCTCGGATTGTTATACGTTTTGGTTTCCTCAAGGATTCCATTACACTTATCTTGGAAAAAGACAGGAAATAGCAAAATATGTGTGAAAGAAGATCTGGCCTCACAGAATCATCACTAAAATTAAGCATATCTGGCATTCCTAGACAGCATAATCAAGTTGCTCAATTACTACTAGAAAAACAAATGCCTATTTCTTTTATGTGGTGCAAGATGTGTACACAAGCAACAACCTTGGTAGTGTCAAATTCTTCAAATGGAATATGGACTCAAATTTATACCAAACAGGATTTTGACTGAAGTTTATAAACATACCCGTTCATCAAATCCAGAGATTTTTGCATGGTACTCTGGCAATGGTTTCCCTTTTCCATCATACTGCCCTGAAGTGGTAGTGGAAAAAAATAAAAGAAGAAAAAAGTTACATAGACTGATTTTTTTTTTTTTTTTAAGTGTGTTTAAGAACAGAACACACTTCCTAGTATTTTGTCAAATTGGTAGAATGATAAGTATGAAGAAAATATTTTAAAAAGCATAAAAATCCATCATACACATATAATTTTATCTGTGAATTACGAATATTCTTTCCTTCTTAAGCTGTTAGAATTGCAGCTCTTAATGGTTTAAGAGGACACATCCTTTTTGAACTAGATTTAAACATATATTAGATTTATATACCAGGTTTCCTGGATTCAGGCCTTTTAAATTTTAGATACAATTTTAAAAATAGGACTGCAGCTTAAGAACAGATTTAAGAGATGATGAATGAACAGATTTATTTCAGATGAAATCTACCTCTGCCAGAAAGAAGGACCATACAGCCAACATGACAAGTAGAGCTCAAGAGTAGCAACTTTCTTCTAAGGGACAGGTCACCATTGATGTGGAGGAGGAACTTACCAGGAACCTCTAGTTCGCTCCTCAAGAACTCAGCTTTGAATTCACTCATCCACGGTGAACACTCTTTCAGGTTTCCAGGTTCTTTATGGTTTTTGTTCATTTTTGAGAGCAGAGAAGTTGCAATTGCATCAAAGTCACTAGCTTTCATATCCAACAGTTCTGAACCACCTTTTCCAAAATGATGGTCAAAGTCCTTCCCAAAAGCCTGAGGTTCATTTATAGAAAGGAATCCTGTTAACACAGTGCTAGGAACTCCCCAAGAACACCAAAACGGTACCTTCCTATCTACACACAGAGCTTCATCTAAGTTCCCAAAATATATCAATCATCCTTCCACTCCAGTTCTTTTTTTTCCTCTCCATTATTTCTAGTCTGTTAGAACTTTTTCACTGCCTGTTTGGTAGACCCACCAGCTATCATCAACAGAAATACCTACATTTCACCAATCCAGTGATATCAAAGATCTGTAGAATTAGATCATAAAACTTTTTGCCATATCAAAATCAGAAGCTTTTCCCTCCTTACCTCCTCCAAGCTGGAGTTCATTCTGAGTGAGCATATCAATAATACTGCTCATTAAACTTAACACACGTACTTCATCTGCTTACAAAAATTTAAGAACAGCTAGTAAAATATTAATATAAAATACAAATTTTTAAAAAACAAATTCCATTATGAAGCTAAATATAGGATTATTATCAGAACATTTAATTGATGTCCCAGTCTTTCAATACTAGCACACTTTCAAACTGCTGCAACAAAACCCAAAAAACCCTCACTGTTCAATTTACAAATGGTAAAAAAATATACAGATGGATAAGCTGGTTAACCTTTTTTTCCCTTAGAACTTGAATACTCCATGCTTTATTGGAGGTCTCGAGTTTTTGTTTATTTTGTTGTGTGTTTTGTTTTTTTTTTTTAAACTAACAGCAACCATACTACATAGCAAGCAAATAGAGCCTAGCTAATTTTATATATTCTCTTTTTGCTAAGCAAAAGATATACTACATGTATATGTAACACATGTTGTATAGCTTCATGTATTAAGTGAATTTTTTGCATCACGTTAGCAAATGTCAACTTCATATGTTTTATTTACTATCACATTTATTATTCATTACTTGCTTTGAGATAATTTGGACGTAAAATGTATAAAACCATATTTTAAAAGTATTTTAAATATCCTGATAAAGGAGACCTGAAAAGACATTTCATGCTGATCCATTTAATAAACAAAGTATTATCTGCAAGCAGTTAACTGAGTTGACTTCTTGTCTTCATAATTCAAGGTTTTAGAAAAAACAGATGTCCCCTCTTGGACCTCACTGGTATTAGCAGCTTGGAAAGATATGGAAGCTTACTTGTTTTTTCAATGCCTGATCATTTTTCTCCCAAGCTAAGAAGGATATAGCTATTTCTCTGAAGTAAATGAAAATACGGAAAATGTTATCCTTCTGAAGAAGAGACTCCTACAGTCAACATCTTTATCACTTTAAATCTATTTCCAGATAACCAGCCCATTGCTTTCTCTGCTCTGTTCTTTGACTTCCTTTAAAATTCAAGGCAGCAAATATTTAATAGCCGTAACACTGTATTTTAATTAACACAATCCGTCAACAGTGTTTAATTTATGCACTACTGGAATTTCATGTTAAAAATAAAAGACGACTTTTACTATTTAAATTACAATTGAAACTGTATATACATAATAAATATGAAGATTACAAGCCTGAAGCACTCCACACATTAGAGCAATTTTATGTGTCAGTCAAGACAGACAATTTTTTTTTTTTTCCAGCAAGGACACTAGAAACTATAGTTATCCTGACAGCATGCTTTATTTCTGCATTAATACTGCAGCATGAAGGCAAAGAATTCAGAGTCTGTGCACTACCGCTCTGACCCTCTTCTCCCGCAGCAGCTAGTATGTGAAAGGAATACTGCTCTCCCTCTTCCCTTCAAGAGGGGAACCCCACCCTGCTACCCCTCTTCCAGCACCTCCCTCGCTCGTCTCTCCCTACTCTGTTAATTCAGTAACAATTAAAAATCCATCAGCACTACTTGCAGCATCATCTACTACTGCACATTTCAGCTTTTTAAAGAGCCATGGATTTTTTTGTTTAAGTGGGCCAAAGTGCACACACACTGTCTCAGCAACCAAACGCTGACTGCCTTTGTCCTCCTGCCTGCCAGCTCCCTTGCTGTGCTTGTACCCTGTATGGCTCAACCTACAGCTGCTCCTCTCCCCTCTGCCTCCACCCCTGCAAATTCTTATCCCTGTGCTCTACTCTTAAGTTTAAAGTCATTATCAGAGACCCAGCTTACCTTGCAGTAACATATTCAAAGGACTAGTATGCCCCTAAACTCCCAACTGCCCTTTCCACTGCTGTATCACCTCACCCCCTCCCAAACTCACACCTTACTCTCATCCTCCACCTCCCCTGCTCACAGGGAAGGGACCTCCCAAGGGATGCTCTAAGTTTACCTAATGCTAATGTGACATAAGAACGGTCATATAGGAGAGACCTGGATCCACTTAGCCCTGGCCACGGGGCTTCCTGCGTACAGTACAAGCATACACCCATACTCCTGTAGGAGCATCACTCTCCTGGCCTCCAGTAATTTGCAGCTCAGGGATTTCTGAACCCAAAAGGGTGCATTTGTATGTAAAAGCTCTCCAAGCATCTTCCCCCTCCCCATGCTATTGTCTGCTTGCTATTTGAAGCGACGAAAGCATCCATAATACCCTGCAGCAGGAGTTCAACTCTTATGTGTGTACTGAATGAGGAAACACTTCTCCCTGTTTGTTTTGAACCTGCCATTTCCACTGAATATTTACTCCATGCTTGGTACTCCTGATGTTGAGAGTGTTATTGTATCCTTCATCATTGTGTCTTTTCCAACTGGAGGAATCATAAGTTGTTCCTTGTACAGAGGTTACTCTGTACCTCTGATTATTCTTGCCGCTCTGAACATTCTCTGGTTTCATTATAGCTGAGAACTGCAAATGACGACTACAGTGTTCAAGAAGTAAGAGCTGGAGAAGGCTGCTATGTCAACGTATAAATCCACATTTTGTTCTCTATTCTTAACAATGACTAACAGTCGCTTTTCTTTCTTGACTGCTCTTGAGTATTCACAGCTGATGTTTTCACAGAACTATCACAAATCAAGATTTTGTTCTTGAATTGCAATGGTCAGCTCAAACCCAAATAACTTATATATGAAACAAGGGCATTTTATTTTTTTTTTTTTTGCCACATGCATCACTTCATTTTTCTACACTGACTTTCACTATTTCAGCTCTCAGTCAGTTTTGTAAAGTCCTTTCTGTAATTCTTCATAGCTGCAACTCTTCTGAATAACTTACTATCAGCAGCAAATGTGAGTAGCGTAATACAGCAAAACACCCTAAAGTGCTCATACATCCTTGGCAGCGGGAAAAAAAAAACCAAACCAACAAGGCCAGATTCCTGTGCAAGTTCATGGATGGTCAGAGAGGCCCAGGCCCTGAGAACCTGGCAGCATACAGGAAAGAGGAGGCAGAAGCTGAGTAACAGGGAACACTTAGTTCTGTGGGGCAGTCAGAAGTCAAAATTGAACTATAATAAGTCCATAGCTTCTAGCAAAGAAACCCCAGTCCTGTACTCCTGACTTGATCTCTCGTCTCATCAAGTCCTGCAGCACCTGTAAAAGCTGTCATCTGTTCCCCTCTTTTGACTTTCTAGCCCCTTCTAGAAAAGCACATGATGCCAACACTACTCAAGTAATCATACATACCTGAATAAACCTTTTCCTCAGCAATCCAAGGCCAGGAGCCTCTAAGTTTCCCAAATTCCTGTACATTCCTTCGTACATTTCCTTAAGCTTATTTTTATTCCTCTGAGCTTTTACCAACTCACTTCTAACATCCTCAACCCAATCCTGCAAACAGAAGGAAACAGATGAGTACAGAGAAAAAATTTACTGACCCGTGCTCTTTGGTAATCTGCTTAGATTGCATTTGGGTTACCATATTTACTAATAGTCAATTAATGTGTCTTTTGACAACAAAAAGAGAGATCAAAAGGCTATAGAAGTATTTCCCTTTCAATCTGTCTCTTGATAAAATGTTTCTACTTTATTAACATAATTATGTTTATTACCACAGTGTCTGGTGCAAACTAAGAAAGCCCCTATTTGGGGCCAGGAGTGGTACCAAAGACAAGACGAGAATCCTTTGGACAACAGGGTCAGAATGTAGCCAGGGAAGTCCAGCAGAGAGCAGGGAAAGGGTATAAGAACACAAATAGTCAGAAATTATAGAAATGGCCACAAATGAGAATTCTGTAACAGTTTCAGAATGATTAAGGAAGACTGACCATGGGGCAGGACAGAGACCCTGAAGAAGAAAGCTGAAAGGGGCTACGGCAAAACAGCCAGCTGGCACAAAGGAGGGAGACCACTGCCAGCAAAAGCCGCTGACAGCACCCTGACATCATCACCAGTTGACTCTGGGTTGAACTGCATCCTGTGGCTGTGGTGTCAACCAAACTGTGGCAAGCCCCACCCAGCACTCTCTTTCCTAAACAGAGGGTGAGGAATGAAGGGAAAAGGGTGTGGGGGGTGGGGTGGGGGAAGGGAATTAAAAAAAATAAATACACTTTACCTTAAAAAGCATTATGGGATTTGAGAGCTGTTCCAGGGAGCGTACAAAATCTTGAACTACTCCTCCTCTGTCCAACTTATTCTTGATCCTTTAAAAGAAAAAAAAGCGCATCACAACTCAACAGGAACTACCAACACCACCTCAATGATCCAGATTGTCTGCTATATTCAAGAATCTGGCAAAATAATGTGGGGGTAGGTAGGACTCCCTCCTCAGAATTCTCTCATGGTCTGCATGACTGTCCTTGCCATGCGGCTCCCAATTTTTCAATTAAGTGTCCCACTATAAAAAGAGGAGCTTGGTGGGGGAGCAGAAAGCATACTTGCAACAGAAATGGGCATTAACCACACTATACATCTCGTCACAAGTTATTCAAGGGTGACAGTTTGTGAAGCACGAGATTTTATCTTCTTATTTTAAGTGAAGAAATTCAGTAAATGCATCAGAGATTTCAAAAAAGGCAAAAGGACACCTAAAATTGCATTAGTGGTTCTACAGCACTGTGTGACAAAAGTTGACTTTTGCCTGGGGATTAACTCAGGTTTTACTGCACGGCAAAACAGACAAGGGATGGCTTGTAGAGGAAGGCGCATACTGCACTCTGAATAAGTAGAGAAGAAGACAACAAAGAGCTGTCATTTCCCAAAAGATAACATGCATCCATTTCACTGGCCCTCTCTGAAATCTGGTAGGAGCATCTATTCTATTTAAAGATCTCTGCTCTCGCTTGGTATTATGATGACTCTAAATGTCCAAGTTAGCTTCATCTTCATCTTTGATGGGTACTGACTCTCAATGCTGTGAAGTCTACTATGGTAAGAGCCTAATCATGCACCAGATTTCCCTTCAGCCTCAGCAGAGTAGGAAAAGGAAAAAGAAACTGACTATTGCAGAATTACCAGTAGAAAGGGCTTGCCTCTCTGTGGTTATCTTGTTTTTCTTTGAAAAAATTCTAACTTCCCACAGCTTGGGGACTATATGTACTCAACACCAACCTGAGTATGTCTAATACTAAGAGCTCTTATGTATTGGTTTTCCCCGTGCCTTTAAATGAGAACACAGTGTGCATTGGACTATCCCTCATGTTTTTCATGCCCTCTAAAGAAAACAGTTTCATTAGAAAAAAGTAAACCTCTCCACTCCTGAATAAAAAAAACATACAAAAGAGCTACTCTGATTGCAAATTCACCTTTCTACAAACTCCTTGTTCTTACAACCAGTTGCAGTATCTTTGAAACAGTAACTTTCACTGCTGATCATGAAAGGGTAGATGATTGCCTGGGGATAGGTATTTGCGATCTCTTCAACAGTATGTTGCACGGCTACTGCTTCATCCTTGTCAAGTAGTGCCATCATCTGGCTAATCCAACCAATGAACTGCCAACAGGGAACTGAAGAAAGCTGCAAAAACACAGACACTGCTTTTAACTTTGGTCCTCCTCAAAGACACCAAATATAGCAAATGCTAATGAAACTGCCCTGTGGCCCAGGCCTGACAGACAAAAACACATGAAAAGGAAACAGAGAATGTCAACTAGGTTGCAAAAAACATTCCCCAATAAAGCAGATTTTATTATTATTACTACCACCCCCACTAACTACTGCTGCTTAATAGGTTCTCCTTTACAAAGATCTGCCGTTTGTTGATCAAGAGGAACCTTTATACTCAAACTTGTGGCTTTTCTGTCTGGATGCAATATAATAATTTTTGATCACCACACACAAACAACTCTAAAATTTGAAGGGATAGTTCAAACACCATTGGGTTGAAGTCTATTTGAGTAAAAAAAGCCAGGAAGGAGAACACTGGAACTCCTACCACGGTTTTGTTTTTTCTTCAACTTTAAAGAGGTTTGGGCTTGCTGATAGATATTAATTTCAGTAGAGCATCCCCTGCCAATATACTTCATGCTGACCTCACTCCAAAAGCTGTATTACTTTTGAAAGGAGTGCTACAATATATTTTCTTGTGATAGCAAGAGGCCAGACTCTGACTCCTTTCCTCCTGTCTCATCCCTTCCTAACTTTCTAACAGAGTTTAAGATCAGTTTGCCAGTATTTATCTCATAGAAAGAGAGAAGACAAATAAATGCCTGGTGAAATTATTTTCTCGGCAAGGTTTGTTAACTGGACCAGGTGCCAGGTTCTGTTTGAACCACCAGAGTTTCACTGTGGCCACACCTTGTGCACCTGAGCTGTTTTTGCTATGTTCTCAGTTTCTTGGGATAACTAAGCTCTGTTTCGGTCTCTCTCGAGTTCTTCCTCTGACAGGGCCTGGCACTCTGTGAGCACCAGCACAATGGGCTCAAAAACACAGGCAGGACAAGGCAGGAACAGGCATGAGTCACAGAGGACCTCTCAGCTTATCTCTCCCACGACAGCAGGGAAGGCAGCGGCAGCGTGGCTCATGGTATCCTGCCCTGGAATGGCAATGGAGGGACAGGTCGTGGAAGGGAGGAAGAAGCTGTAGTAACCTCTGAAGTGAAGCAGGACAGGGAGAGGTGGGAGAAGTGGAAAATGAGCCTAGAAAAGCTGTTGGCTTCCTGCATATAGGAAACAGCCTACAGAAGTAAGATACGTTCTTCGTCCTAATCCTATGCACCTTTATCAACCCACTTAAATCATTCGGAAGGAATTAAAACAGCAATATCATTTTTCTCCAGCAGCTCTCAAACTAACGTTTGGAATCAAAATAATGATAAGAAGTTAAACTTTTTTCTTTAAAGTTTCTGACCATATTAATTAGACTCAGCAAGTTCGAGAAAAGACAAGGAACAATGATGGGATAAATTTTATCTGATTTACCTGAAGCAAAACTGACATGTCTAACCTCTCTGTCCATCCAACCTCCACCCCCACCTTTTAAATTCGATTTATAGCAACATTTGCTGCCAGGAAAATGGAAGCAACTAACCTCTCGTGTCACTAGACCCAATGTCTCTGCTGGATATCTTTCAATTATTTGCAGCAGTCTAGGAAATCTCAGCCTGGCTTCTCTGGAGTTCAGTTTTAAAGCTTTTATCATTTTCTCCACCACAATAGCTGGGAATAGCTGCAGATCTGCAGTGTTAATTTCTGCCAAGAGACATTAAACAAGAATTATCAGAAACACCATCACTTGTTCCATGTCTTTGATCATCTGGAACATTCATCTTTACAATTCAGTATTTTTTTTCCCCTGTATATTTTGTATTTTTACTTTGTTCTCCTTCCCATCTGTTTGAACTGCATACATCAGCAACACATGTACTTGGGGACTGTAAGGATTAGCTTTATCAGGAAGCTGCATCACTGCTGGTATCTTGCCTGCTTTAAACAGCACTGCTGTGGTTTGGGAAGGAACAAGGGAAGCATCTGCTGGATGTGATATGTATCTCACAAGTGAGAGGGAGACTACGAGTGATTCAGTAGTACCAAAGCTAGCAGTAATAGCGGGGAGGAAAAGGCAATATAAATACTGTTGAACTGGAGGACAAACTGTTTCATTTAAATTCAAGCTGTGTTGCTCAAGGAGACCTCCTGGGTATCGTAAAAGCTCACGAATCACAGATAAATCCACCTCACATGCTTAGGAGAAATTCTAACTAACCAAGCAAGCCTTCTTCTTCCCTACGCAGATGCTGGTCACAGAAACCGACCAAAGTCATATATGCATTGATAACTCCTATCACATCTACATGTTCCATGGAGTGGGACTGCACCTCCTCTTCGGACTTCCTTGCGGCACTGCTGAAACATTGAAAAGCCTGCTTGTTCAGACCTGCCAATATCTGAAATTCAACCGTAAGAGAAAAAAAGATCCATTAGCAAGTAGCATTCAACAATTCTTTTTGAAACTGGAGCTTGGTTGCAGTCTTGAGTAGATAAAACTTTAACTGTATTACAGAGTTTTGAGCACCTGATACAAAGGAAAAAAATTGGGACGTTATTTCTAGCAGTAATTTCCAGAACTTTAATTTCCAGAATTTTCAATGGAAAAATATAAAACACACTTTTAACTTAAATTAGTCTCTTGAAATGTTATGTGAAATTTTCGTAACTGTGGAAAACTACTAGACTTTACGCAAACAGTCAACAGAAAACACAATTAAAAATGCTATTTTTTCCTATTAAGACATATCTGCAACATCTGCATACCAGCTATACTTAGAATTTATTGCCAACAAGTTTACCAACCTCAGATGCTGTAGCTATTGTATTTATTAAACAAAATTGCTGCAGAACAAGTTGGAACAACTGAAAAATGCTGTAACTGAAATTAAATAGTTTGAATTTCAGGTAGGTAGAGGGAAACTACCAGGTTCAGAGTACTGCTTAATACTAAGCTAAAATAAGGCTTAATTTTATAGAAATTTAATTTTATAGAAATATCTGGTGTACCAATCTGACTCATCTGACACAGAAGAGCTTTTACACTCACCTTTTAGATTTCATTAAGAAGAATGCTCTTAATCATTAGCTAATAAATGAATCTTAAGCTTTTGCTCAAGTTTCTAACACACCTGAAAATATAAAATCTTTTTTGAGGGAATCTCTTCTTTATCTGCTTTAACAACGCAAATTAAGAACAATTTTTTGCTGTTTTATACTGAGATGGTTTGTATCTAAGAGTCTTCATAGTGGCTTTACAATAAGTAAAGTACTTCAGAAATAAGTACTTCAAATTCTTAATCAATTTGACAGACGAGTAGTCAATACCACAGCATCTGGGACAACTGACAACATATATGGTTTCAGATGCAGCCAGTCTGTCGTGGTATTCTTCAAATGTGCACCTCCCCCAAAAAATGCAAAGATGACCTACGTATGGTCCGTCTTAAAAACCCCTCTCCCCTCTATCGCTAAAATTATTTAGCTAAAATAAGCGTATCAGTATCATTATCAGTACTGTAAAGATCTCTTTACGAAATAGGATAGTCTGACATCATGAAGAAGCTCAGAAATGCCCAGCTGAAATAAAGGCATTCTTTGAGGATCATGTTCCCAAGCTCTGTCTTGCCACTGTGCATGCAGGTGCTATGACTATGTCTTTCCCCTCCACACAAAATGCAGGAACATAGAAACACAAGGATGCTCTCCCAATTAAAAAGGCTACAGTGGTGCAGAACTCCAGGAGAGCAAAAACCAGACAAAATAACAACCACATCGGTTTTTGTTTGTTTTTTTTTTTCTTCCCCCAGCTGGTGTTCCTGGACAAATCACTGCTAATAGCAGACAGGTTTCACATTCTCTGTATCTATCCATATCCATCACTACCTATTGAAGTAGAGATTACAATACTGAAATACCCAAAAGCTTCCCCCCTCTTATTTACCTTTTCAGGACTCTCAAGACTTTCTCCTGATAGTACTGATATTTTTCCAGCTTTTTCTTCCTCGATTTGCTCAAGGCATCTTGGATCCTGACTAAGAGCATTGGCCATGATGTGGTACGTAGTACCCAGAAGAAGATTCTTGTTCCGGAAGGCCGTTATGTTCTTGCTAAGATAGTCAGATTTGGTATCTTCTGTTGGAATTCAAAAATAAAGTTGGTAATTTGACAACAAAGCTGCTTTTATAATAAACAAAGTGAAGTGAAGAGAAGGCTGTTACCAAGCAGGGAGATGGTTTTTAACACTGACAGCACACGTTCAGGACAACTGTGGTTCCGGCTGCAACTATGTGTAAAGCGACAATAGGCGTAACTCCACCTCACCAGCCAGTCTTCCCTTGTTTTGGCTTCCTTGCGTAGGTCTTTCAGAAGCTTCTTGGCAACTGAGAAGTTGTTCTATATTCAGATTAAGACAGAATTTTCAGATAATACATCCAAAGAGGAAATAAAACCTTTCTGCAACCAAATTAATGGATGAGAGAATTTAGGTAACACAAGTAAAGCTATAATAAGATGAAGAGAGGTTGGCTGCTTGTTGGGTCTCATATTCAAAAACAGATTTGTGCTAATGAGAAATTTGAAAAGGAAAAGAGAACAGAGGGTTTGACAAACTGAGAAAATTAAAATAATTCTATCTGCATGACTAAACAGGCATTAACTCTTCTGCGGTGCAAACACAGGCAATGCAACTTGGTTTATAACACCACTAAGCAAATCACCTATGTTTGTGTTCTGATCAAAATTTTCATATAAGTAACGTTAAAGGAAATCTTATTTTTCATTTACCTCTTTAAGAGTGTATAGTCCACACAGCACTGTTATATTTGGTTATCACAGTGCTTAAAAGAAACTTTGTCACTGACTGCAGATTTCTGCAGCATTTCAGAAGAGGAGCGAGACCTTGACTTAAATATTATTTGTCTTGTCTCGAGCTTTGAACACTGAAGGCCCATTATCAAGGATGGCTATGTTTCAGTCATTTTAACAGTCACATCCAAAACAAAATTTCTAAGTCACTTAGCTTTAGTTTTTTTATAGAAGTGTTAACCTAACAGCGTTAATGAAAACTGTAAAAACCACCAAACCAACAATCAAACATCAAATGTTTCATCATTGTTGACTGAAGTAAATTATATTGATTCAATCTGAATTTGATTTGTTTTCTTGTACAGAAGAGATTATTTGTAAATGAGAAAGCGTAATGTTTGGTTGCAAGCATCCCTTCCCTTAAAGGCTGAAGCATTTCAGGTACTTTATTTAACTGCCCTTTAGCGTGTCAGAAACCATCTGTGGATCAAAGGGGCCTTCAGGCACACTTCCAGTAATGACAAATTATCATCAAGTTTCTAATTAATATTTATCCATTTGTTTTCTTTCTCTGTGCAACTGACTTTCTTGAGCCTTCAAAATGTCCTGGATGGCAAGGTCCAAGACAAACAAGGTCTGCACTGGCAAAAAGGTGCCCAAGACCACCTATGAAGCTTTTGCAGCTGTAGTTTATATATATTTTCTCACAAAACTGGAAGCTCTCAGACAGTACAGTCACCTGTTTCCTGGCACTTTCTATCATCTTCATTTTCATGTTAAATTTGCAGCTTTTAATCATTGAGTAAATGTCTTCATCCTGTTGATCCACTTCCATTTGGTCATCAGCACCATATTCTTCATCCACCTCCATACTATCATTGGACTGATCACAGAGAAGTTTCTCCTGCAGTTTGTCAAGAAAGAAACACCTGCACAATGATAACAGAAGAACAAATCACTCTGGTATGCATGCAAGGGAATGAACATTCAAAAGTGTTGATCTGACAGTAAACAAAACTAGTAAAAAATGGCAAGCCATTGCAAGGGCTAAACGTAGTCCTCAGTCTGGAAAGTCACAACTGGGAACACGTTGACCCTGAGAGCATTCTAGGGTCTAGGGTCTTGAATCAATGAGATTCAGTATTAGAAAATGTCCACAATAGAGTAGGATTTTTTTCTTAGTTTGTTCTTTTAAAATCATAACTACAATCTCAAAGTTTACCAAGCCATAATTTGTAGTCCAACTTGACAGAAGTGCAAACAAACAGGAGTCTCGTTTATATAGTGTGTGTGGCTGTATTTTATGTCAACCTGCAATTCAAATATATATGATGCCAACACACGTGAACATTGAAATTTGTGTTGCACAAAAGACCAGTGACCACGCAACTTTTGAAAGGGAATTGCCATGAATCAACGTTAAATCCTTTTCATTCTACAACTAGTCCTATCTAACTTAATAGCATCTCTCATTATGTAGACTGTTATTCAATGCAGGGGAAAACATTGCAGTCTGGAATAGGGGTAGGCACTGAATAAAGGCACATCCTTTGTCGCCAATTTAAGATGAGATAAAGGTTTTCTAAAAGCATATAAAAGAGTTCAAGACATTGAGAACCTTTCAAGTCATAAATGTTTTGAGACTTTGTAAAGGAGTAAGCCACAGCGTGTATTCTGCCTAATATTTAATTGCAATAAGCTCTTCTGTAGCCATGCTTTCCTGACACCCAGAGATACTACAATAAATTACAGAACACGTGGGTATCAGCAGAGCTGTTGAAACAGTTGTCCCCCAGAAAAGGAGAATAAATCTAGATATGCACCAGAAAAATGGATTGGGATGATGATAGACACCATAGGGAGGAAGAAAACTTTCAAATTCAAAAAAGCATTCCAGCTTCTTCAGAGCTAATCCAAAGCAGTCTCTGGAGAGCCTTTGTTCTTTCTAGCAACTGTCACACAGCAGAAGACTCTAATCACTGGTCATTAACTTTCCTAAAACCATGTGAAGCACTGATAGTAACAGGGCTGGGCTTATTTTGTACACTCCCTAACTTTGGAACTGCCTACAAAGCAGGTAAGTACTTTTATTCATAACAGACTGGCCTTTTGGGTGGTCTTTCGCTGAGCTAAATGCAGCTTATCTACTCATTTACAAGTGGATGTGTTTAAGGGCTGCTGAAGTGGGCTAGCTTGTACAGTACCTGTAGTCACTGATGCAAGAAAATGCCTAAACTAACAGTTATGTTTCCATATCAAAACGTAGTTTATTCCCTGTCCATTTCTCAACCTCCTTTTGCTTCTCACTACAAGTTAGTCACACAAAAACTAGTTATACCAATAAAGCTATTAAAACGGTTAAAATAATTAAAAAAAAAAGTTATATACTGCATCAACAACCTCCCCATATGAAAACAAGCAGTATTAGAAAAAGCACCTCTCAGAACTCAACAGGCAGACAGAACTAAAGCTAACCCAGGAATGTAATTTTACCGATTTGTAATGATATCATCCCAGATGTTCATAGGATCCATTTTAGCATCTGGATATCTGCTTGTCCAAATTCTGAGAAATCTCTTAAGGGAAGCCTGTGAGGCTAAGTTACCTAGAAATCAATTAAGAGTATTTTAAATGCATCTAAATCCAAACAGTGTGAAATAAGCCTAAACCAAACATAGTCTAACATTCAAACCACAAAACTGCAATACAACAACCCACTTGCATTTCTGGGCTTGCATTAAATACAATACTTGCCGATGATACTGCTTTTGTTTACTGCTGAAGCACAGGAGATGCAATAAGGACATCAGTCTCAACTATCACTAGGAGTCACCACTGGGTAGTTACCTTTCTATACAGGAATACGCTGGAATATAGTGGAACTGTTAACTAAATTTAATATGTAATTCGGTTTATGCGTATAAATTGGTATTTCACGCCTACCTCAGTTGCTATAAATTATATACCACAACCATCTTTTATCTCTGCTAACCACTATTTGCTACCAAAAGTAAACCCAACAAAAATCTTTGTTTAAAGCTATTACTTACACTTTTAAAAGAGACACTTAACTCCTATCACAATAGCTAGGCTAACAAAACTTTGCAATAGAACACAGAATTATTTTCTGGCCTATCTTACACAACTGCAATAGTCCTTACTGTCAAGAAGACAATAAAAAGTAATTCCAGACATATGCTCCTTCAAACAGGAGTTCAGTCCTCTTAAGTGTGGAAACAGAAATTCAAAGTTCAGGAAACCATGATTATTTAACACAATGAAAGGAACATCACTTCAGAAAAAAACCCCAAACATCTTTACTTCTCTTGGTCATAAAATCGATGAAATCCTGTATTTCTGTCAAAGCTTGTACAGACTGCAGTTTGGTCATTCGACTTTGATATAACAAAGTATCAATACTGGAATAGCTCTGAAAAGAAGAGAAGAGAATGGAAGATTTCATATACAGAATTTACAACATAGTTCTGTTCAGTGCTCTACAAACTATTTATCTGATGCTGCTATATATTATGCTCTAAAACATTTTACAAGTAATTCAGTAACCTGTAATCTGAAAGCAACTCTGCTTTGGACAAGCATAGAGGCATATTGTAGCTGCAATTCCTATCCTAGGTTTTAGGATAGTCCTACAGTCTAATCAAAACTTGGTAACGGATGGAACTTGTAACATCTCAATGTAATATTCTCTTTTCAAGTTTGTTCTGGGGACAGGAGGTTTCTGAAAAGATTAATGAAATGAAACTGCTATTAATCTGCAAATTACTCTGAAAAATTTCTAATATATGAAATCAGTAAAATAAAACAAATGAAAATGGGAGGATGCTCTCCATTGGCTGGCTCAACTCTCATCATTCCAAGCAGTGAATTCAAAGGAAGCTTTGTCCTATGATTGGAAAGCACCTAGATTTCTAGATTTCATTGTATTCACGCAAGTGTTTCTCTCAAGAGTATAATCTAGCAGCAGTAACAAGAACAACAGTTTCATTGTGCCATGAGTTTATACAGAAAAATTGTATTGGAGATAGCAGAGATTGTTACCTGCATGAAGATCTGCATGCCATTGCTAATGTAATATTTGGCTCTGTCAAAATCATCTTGCAGGATGTAAAGGAGACTAAGCTCTTGGCTGTAATGCATTTCTATAATGGCTTTCTTCTGTTCTGCCTTCATTGCCTCATCGATAAAAGTCAGCAAAGTCTGGTCATTTTCCCCACTGAGCAGTAACTTCAACTTACTGCGTATTATATAGGGCAGATATGTCTCCTACAAAGTCAAAATATAGTCTTTATTTCTAGGAATGGAATATTAGATGACCAATTTTTTGTTATCAGTAGCAGATCCAATATATCAAAAATTATTTTGAACGATTTTCTTAAATGTTTTCCCTTTAGACAAATTCCAATTCACTAACAAATCACAGCAGCCTTTTCTCATAGGCACAAAAAGTTGTTAGCAAATTCCATCAGTTTCAAGACCAGCAGTTTGGTAACTCTTAAAACACGTAGCAAATAAAAGAGATAAAAAGCAACAAAAACACTGCAAGAAGATGACGATAAAGCTGGTGCTGTATGATCAGTGATAGACTTAAGGTAAAAATTAAACTACCTATAAAACCAGCAGAAGTAATTGCTCCAATTATATATCAGACTCTTTGATAATTTCCATAATAAAAGTAACCCAAATAATGCAGTTTCTTTCCACCCACAATCACATTACTGTATGACACCTCTGCAGAGATAAAAACAGCACAGTATCAACAAAGTGATTTCTAAAAACCTGAAAAAATGGATCATTCCACGTTTTGCTTAGGTCTGGAGGTTTTCCACTGTCGATATTAATGGTAGCACAATACTCCAGTGGCTTCCACTCTGTGAGGTGGTCATAGCATTCTAGAGATGCAAGTTCCCAGAAGTCCTTCTCCGCTTCTGTTGGCTCCCCATCTTGCCAGTCTTCTTTAGAGAGTGCCTAGAGAATGAATTTAAGGGGGAGGAAGGTTCTCAGCTGGAATCTGACACTAGTTTCAATTCTAAGCCACCAGAAACTTAAGAATAATTCATTGTCTCATAACAATATCTATTAATTTACCAGAATGTGACAGCAACATTAAATGCAGAAAATTGAAGCTTGTCAGTATTTATATGTAAGTTAATTTCAGACAGCCATCTTCAGTATAGCTGCATTCTTAAACAGCTAAGACTTTAAAAGAAGGTTGAAGAGATCCTTCTTCATTTTTACCCACTGTAACTCAAATTTTCTTTGCCACGAACGTATGCAGCTTGCTCTCTTGGGGTGGTACTGTGCTCACAGTGTTTTTTACTTGTCTGCCTAGGTGATCACACATGTGAAGCTTTGCAGCAAACCGTAAAAAGTATCATGCTTACTGCTTTGTTGTGACTGCTCATCTGCTCCCATGTCTTTACAGAATGAACCATCAATCAAACAAGACACAAGGACATTTTAAACAATATGCTGTTTCTCAAAATGTTTAATTTTGGTTTATTAGTTTCAAGCAATGAGAGATTTATGAAACAAAAAAAATCTTGTTGTCATTTTACCTCATCATAATATTTAGCTGCTTCAGCATAATCACTCCTTGCTTCTGCCAACAACGCTTTCTGTGTAATCTCCTTAGTCCCAATCTTACCACTGAAAATGCCGCGAAGAACGTCATAATCCCCAAGAGATCGGTACAGCCTAGTAAAATTGAAAAGGGAACTCTTTTAATTAGTTGAACAGCGGTAAATCAATGCAGACATAAGCTATTTAAAAAATAATATCTCAACAAGCAGTAATATTCTGGCTTGTAATAGTAAAAAAAAAAAATAATTGATATTTCTTATATAAGATCATAAATATATATTTAACTAGATAAACATCATCTTGTAGGGTAATACCTGAACAATGGAAAATCCTGCAGTGCAAAGCTATGAACAAGATGTTTTTCAGCAGTCTGATAGCATCATCAGGGTGCACAGCTGTTAAGCCTAACTGCTCTAACGGAAAGGTAGTAATTAACTGTCAAGAAATTAAAAGCATACTAATTCTAAAAGAGGGAAAGGCTGAAAAAGGAATCCCATAAGCCATAAAGGCAGAGCTCTTCACAAGGCAAACCTAAAGGGGAGTAAATTGTCTCAAGAATTTACTTAGCAAGTTCAATCCATCTGATCACATCCTGGGGAAGCTCTGTCCTTCCACGCATCCGCTTGGATGGGGGCTGTTCTGCAGGGGACAGAGCCATCAGGGCACGTTCCAGAAGAAGGATGCCCACTGGCTGCTGTAAGCTTGCAAGGCAGCTTGTGCTCACATTAGCTGAATCCAGTTCTAGCAGCTCTCTGTGCCGGTAACTCATTTCCTGTAAAATAAACCAACAGGTGTGTCTACTTGGTCTAAAACTATACTGAGAGTTACCTTTTACAGATCACCTATTTGGTATCCCCTTTTCTTACAGAGAAAGCTTTGGAAATGAGCTGTTAAATCTCCAGAAGTTCCTGACTCTAGGAAAACTGGAAGGCTTTTCCTTCTGTGCTGTCGCTGTTTGGACAGAGAACAGTAGAGGATAACCCCTCTACTTCGTCTGTCTCCAGGGCACAGGACAACTCTCTCGACAGAAGCACACGGGAAATGGGGGAGAGGTAGATGGACAAATTCACAGTCTCAATCTTTCCTTCTGCTTGTTGGCAGCACGGTGCCTGCTATGCAACAGCTGCGTTTCACTTAACCTATTGAGTGGTGCATTCCTGCCAGAAGCCAAAGGCACGATTAACCACAATGTCTTCTGGAGCTGGAGGCTTTCTATCCACTCACTCACCCAGTTTTAGTGTACCACAGTTTCCTGTTAGACTCATTTAGTACTGCATTCATCTAGTCCTGCCTGATTTAAAGACATGACAATATTTTAAGCAGATCTTTATCCTATTTAACATCAGTCCAACTACAGAATAACCTCTTTTTCAGGGATAAACATTCTTATTTACCTGAAGGTTTTTTTAAACACTTTAAACACTGTCCCAAATACAGGTAAATATATCAAGAAAGAAGCAGACAATTTTATTAAAGCCAGACCTTCCCCCCGCCCCCCCCCCCCCCCCACTGAAGACCCTAAAGGAAAGTTGCAATAATACCTTAACCAAACAGGAAGGGAGGAAAAAAAAAAAATCTACAACATGGAAGACTGGTAATATAACTTTCATTACAAAAAACAGCACCGAGTTTCAGGACAAAAATTTGATTCTTGCAACACAGTATGTTCAAGAACACTAAGTGAAAAAAAAAAAAAATCACTATTTGGAAATTGTAACAGGAGGCTGTGAGAACAACCAAGCTACACTTCTTTAATCAACAGCAACCACCACACAAACTGCAGAATAAGCATCTGGCATAGGCAAACGCATTACACAATTTGTACAGCCGAGACTCTCGCACCAATACATTTGTATGTACTCAATAAAAAAGACAAAAAAACCCCAGCTTCTTGTAGCTTCCTGACTTACAGACCAGGTGGATCCCAATGAGGGGTTAGCATATGCTTCACCTGCTGTTCAGGCAATTCCAACTAGCAGCATCTATCAAAGCTGCACACGTGCCCCAGACACTCCTATGTACAGGCACACATTCCTTGACTGCCAACCTTTAGGGGTTGTGTCAGGGACACAGTGCCAACTGCACAATCTAAAAACTTAAGAATAGCTCTTTGCTAAGGTAAGACCAAAAGTCTTTTCTCAAAGATGCCTAGGAAAAAGTGCAAGAACTGTGCAAATATAACAGTACATGCAGAGAATGAATACTCTCCCAAACTCACAATTTATAGACATCATCCCACATCCAAGGGCATATCTTTCTATTTAGTGCATTTTGGACACTATTTGATCACTTATCTTCTGAAAGCAGAGGGGATATTCCTTGTTCTGCATGGAATCCATTCTGTCTTTACTTGCACCACACGTTCAAAGATTAGGATGAATGGCATCCAAGGTAGCCTGACAGCTATAATATTTATAGGCAATAGACATTCTTCAGAGGCCAGGTATCTCTATGTAAACTTTTGCTGTGCGGTTAACAACTTTCTTAGTATTTCTGCTGGTTTTCAATCTGTCCTGAAAGCCAATTCCAGAGCCTCACAGTCAATTTTAAGATTACACCTGTAGATGAAAACAGCTCTTTTTATCGTAAAGTTACTCTCCTGATGGGACTCGAACCTGTAGAACACTAAAAAGTCAAACAATCAGAAGGAAACTGCAGTGAAGTAGGAAGGCTTTCGGAAACAAGTCAATATTTATTAGATTGTTGGTATATAAGAAGTAGAAGCTGTATTTCCAAATAGCCAAGCCATTAGGACAGCCTTTGTAAGCCAAATGACAGCCTCGGCACTGTGTGCTCTTGCTCTTCCAGCTCTCTCTCCTGATCAATATGAACTCTGTTCCCTGTTGGGGAAAAGACTTCCTTTCACTGTTACACAGGATGCTCAAATACACAGGCTGAGGCTTGCCTTTGTGCTGCTGTTCTTTTGTTACTGAATGGGGATGGCAATGAGATGCTCTTATCACTCTTACAAAGTCTATTTTTGACTAATTTTAACTTCTCTATTTTTTGAGTCTTCATTTTATGTCTAATTAGAAAAAAAGTAGCCTAATAGAACAGTGTTTATTAATAGGGTCTAATGGACAGCATAGTTCAACACAAATAATAATAGCAAGACAGAAAACCAACAAATGCAATGTCAAGAGGGAATATTAACAGATTGCTATTGTACGATGCTGGCTCAAAAAATACCAAGACAGCCCAGAAAAATCCCCATAGCATTTGACCTTTCATGCAGCTGCACAGAAAAAAGTAAACAAGAAATTACATTTTTTCAGATGTGTAAATACAAGTACTGAGAAGCAGTTTGTCAGTGTTTAAAAAGCTAGACCAAACTAGACATTTCTCCTGTATTACCAATGACATCTACTGTCACAGAGTATTTAAATTTCCATGACAGAAAGAAGAAACCACTCAAAGAAGATTATTTTGGGAGCTACAAATCAGACACAACATTAAGATCAGTAAGTTGACATGAAACATTAAATATAGTGACAATGAGTACGTAACAGGTGCTTGGACAAGTTTTTTTTTTTTATCTCCTTGAAAACTGAGGTAAACAATGAAGTTCACAATCTATTCCAGGTCAGTATATTCTCATAGCAGAAAGGCTTGTGTTTCCTTTCCAGTGAAACGGCTATGGTGCAGCCACTCACCCTTTGGTGGCAGTGAGTCCTTCCCTCATTACTGAAAATCCCCAGACAACTACTTCAGGGGACTAATTTGAAAAAAAGAAATAAGAAATGCTAACAACAAACAGTCTGACAGCTACTGATATCCTCAAGACATCAAAGTATTCCTCAGTAAGCGTTTCCCAGAAACAGGAAGATAAGCACACGACATACACATAACCCTTTCAATTTTTCTTGCGGCCTTCATTTAAAAATCAAGTCTCTTCTTGTTAGTGATGCGATTAAGACATTAAAAGATGACTCAAACTCTACAGATCACAAATTGTAGGAACCTTGAAAAATCAGTTCAGAGGCATGAATTACATTCTTCAGCTTAACGAGAATAACTTGAAATATCTATTTGGTTAGCAATTCTCTTTTCATCTCTGTCTAAATTTCAGTAACAGTATTTAACCTTCACTACCACTGGGTTTATCACACATTCGGAGACATTATATTCAGTTACTCTCATGCCATATAGCAGAATTTACCTGGATGCACGCAATGAATGGTGGGAAGTAAGACAGGCTCACACTCAGGAAATTATTGAAGTAATTCAGCAGCTTCTGGATAATGGCTTTTTTCTCAGAAGGAGTTTTAGATTTTTCTACCTCATGAAAAATTCCATCAAACAAACTGCTGAAAAGCTGTTTGGCAAATGTTGGGTCTTTCTGTAAATTACAACAAAAGCAGTAAGACCACTGAATTTTGCTGTGACATAATAAACAAATAAATAAAATTAAGAGATACCACACACCCTGTACCTAATCTCTATGTGGACACTCTTTGGGAATGGAATAATTAGTCTGACATGCATCACACCTATGCCAGGAGTTACTGTACTATCCATTCAAATCCCATCTTAATTCCTCTACATAAAGAAACTCCAAGACAACATAGGTTTCAGGTCAGAGTGTTGGTGGAGAGGATGGAATTTACAGTTTTCACATATTCACAGTTCCTACTACAAAAACTAGGCACCCAATTTCATCTTATGGACACCACTGCCAGTGAAGAGGGTTTCAGGAAAAAACAGAAGACATCAATGTGTGAGGAGATCCAGACCTAACATTGAAGGAAGCTAACTAGAGGGATAGATTGTCTGTACAGACAGACAGTTCCATCTGAGATTTAAAGGCATTTTTTCAACCCAGAAACAAGTCTGTATGTGTAACATAATCCTATGCATCCTGGCCTAACATGGGACTGGAGTTTGGTCTAACTCTTGATCTAATGCTATTCGGATATCTCATGACTGTGCTACCTCCCCCCTTTACAGAGAGATAAGGGACCGCCAAAAGAAATTAAATACAAAAGGTAATCAGGAACACTGTGACTTTCCAAACACTGTAAAAAAGGATAGGTTCAGCCTACAGTTTCTACCGCTCTCAGGTGGGAAAAGGAATATTCGATCAGCTTTACTGAGTAGTCTGAGTCCAGTCTTAGACACAGTAAATTCATTTGTATTTTTATAACTCCACTATAGCCATACCAAAGAACAAAAAATGGATGCTTTGTTGCTGTACAGTGAGATGTCCTTTGCATTGTTTGTAAAGACCACCACCATCTTTTTCCCAAGCAGAGGAACCCAGAGGCAATGGACAACAGCTGATGTCTCAGGTCCTCAATGTTCAACTCAACTGCTCAGGTGAGGCAAGCTGCAAGGCATCTTCTCTCATCACTGCACCAGCTCAGAGGTAGGAGAAAGCCTCCCTCAAAACAGACTCTTTAAACGTGTCATCACAACAACAAATCAATTTTGAAAGTAGTTGCCCAACTACACATCATTTTCCCTACAAGAACAGAAAACTTCACAAATGACCTTTGAAAAGCAGACAGACCTGGGCAAGGCCCTGCAGAGGGGCAATGAGACTGCAGTATTCAATCTGGATGTCAGGAAGGTCTCCTACTCGGTAACTTCTGTACAAAGTAACCTGGGCATCATGCTTCATCTTCAGCTCAGATTTCATCTCCTGAAAGGCATTGCTCACATTAAAAAAAAAAACGCATATCACTAGATAAGACAAAATACGCAAGAGCATTTCTGAAGTGTTTTATAAACTTTTGCCATGCTTAAACAAATACATTTCCTATAAAGCTGTAATATGGTTAAACCCCAAATTATCTTAGTCAATTAAAAACTCCGAAGTTTTGTTTGTAGACTTACTTCGGCCATTAACTGTTAATACTAATGCCTTGTAGTTCCCGCTTCCATAGAGGTAGTATTTAAGTCACTTTTAAAGAGAAGAATTCTGACTGACAGATAGTGAGCTGCCTGCCAGCTGAGCCACAGTAGTCCATAATATGACAGTTCTCAGCCTGGCCCAGGTGCAAAGTAAAATGAGGTTGCGACAACTAAGTGTGTTTTATTTCACACTGTGGGATGGGGAGAGGAAGGAAGGAAGAAGGATGAACCTGGTAGAATGATTCCTAGCAAAACTTATACCAAACTGTAATAAAACTGTTGTAAGCTGCAGTTGTTAAATAGCTGCCTTGCCTTTTGCTGAGTCTTAAGGGAATACATCTAAATTGAACAAGAGCTACTACCACATATAGGCAAAATCTCTCTGTTCCATTGCCTTTCTTCCTTTTCATAGCACTGATACGCTGTAAGTAAATCAGCAGTAAGTTTAGAGGCTGGGATTTTATTTGTAACTACTGCCATTACCAGTTAAACCAGAAGACAATGGGTAGATATATACACATTGGTAGAATGGAAAAAGAAAACAGAAGAAAGCGTGAAGATTTTTTTTCTTCTCTAAACCCTTCATAATTTTTCTTCTACACAACTTCAAATGGAAGATTTTAAAAAAAATTTCCAGAGAAATATGCTGGGAGAAATTAGGACTTTGCTAAAGCTATTTCCAAATACTTTCTTGCTCAGGACCGACTTTTTCCTGTTTTGCCCCATCAGGTATGGTATTAACGCAAGCCATCAAGTTCCATGCGTGTTTATGTGCAACAAAGCTCTTGAAATTTTATCTTTTACTGTGGACTATCACAGGGGTTTTTGGTGGTTGTATTTTGGACTGTTATACAGATTGCGTTACAGGTTCTGTCCTGCAGGGTGGGAGTAAATGGTAGCTTTGGCCTGCAAGTAAATACAAACTGGCTAGAATAGGTGTTTGTGTGGTTCTTCCAGACATAAGTTCTGTTTACACAGTTGTCTGCAGCTGCAAAGAATTATAAGAGTGTCTCAAAATGGCAGCTCTCAATCCTGGGTTCCCTTGCTCTTGGTCTAACTGCTATCATTTTTGGACGATAATCTATGTTACTTTTAGTAACAAGAACCTCTGAAAAACGATTACAGAGCTTAAAAATACTTAAACTAATTGTAAGTACGTAACACAACCAGGAAATTCACATAGCACAAAGTTTCTGACCTTGATAAACACTCAGCAAATGATTATCATTGACATTCCTTCAGGTTAAAAGTACGCAACAGTTCTGGTTAGTCCATGAGTTTTATCACATTTTTGAGTTCACCTTCAGACACTGGATAATGTTTGCCAACTATTTCTGCAGAGTACTGTAGCTTCAAGGCTCCTCGTTTCCAGGATGTAAAAGCTTCCCATAGCTGTTAGGGACTCCATCACATAAAAATCCCTTCACACGTACTAAGTGGTAGACTGGAAGTGTTATCATCCAGCTCTTTTCTCACTCATGCCAAGTAACAGCATTTAGCTTTAAGCACATAAACAGCATAATTTCCAGATACAACCTTCTAAGGCTCTTAAAGTAGCAACCAGTATCTTACACCTACCCTTTCCTCACAAAGTTACTTCTAGAGACGAAGTACAAGACTGCAAATGGCATTGGTACTTAAGGTTTTAAACTTATTTGGATTGACAAACCTTTTCTCTTTTCTGTTCAGCCACACCTTTTCTAGCATAAATCAAACTGAGTTTCTCTTGGTCCTTCAAGAAACGTCTCCGCAGTCTTAGAATTTCTGCTCGTTCTTCTATACCTAGGGAACATATGATCACGTCCACAGCTTTTCCTTTCTCAAGCAAACTTCAGATTTAAGTCAAGAGCATCATATAATAACAAACATAATCTTTGTATTTACTAGCTTACCAGCTAGTCTCCTGAGTTTCATATCCAACAACTCGATGCAAGGCCTTTCAACAAGACAGCAAATTAAAACAAATTAAGTTGTTCTTAAGAGAACAAGTAATAAGCACTTGTATAAAAACTTTAAGCACATGGATGATGTATAAGGGTTAAACTATTGTACTGGGAAAGGCACTAAAATTCATGAACAAATTTGCCCCATATGACAGATTTATTTTAAGCTGTCAGAGGCAAGTATGGCATTTGCACCACACTTCATAAAGTATATAGCTCCATACATAGAAGAGGTGCTAAATATATTCCAAGATTGGGTAATAATGATATAGTACTGTATTTTTTAAGTTACTATAACAGAACTGTCACTGGATCAACTCCTGCTCAGGAAAGTCATGAAGAAAGACCACTTCACAGACTGCTCAGTCCATTTCCTAGGAAAGAAGAGTGAGCAAACTAGAACATACCACTATAACTGGCATTTTCCTGGTAGAAGACCAGGGACTGACTGGAAGGTACACTGACCTCTCTCTTTCTGCAGTTCAGCGTGGTCCATTTGAAACTGCCCTGAAACACCTCTCAGATATTGAAAAGGTCAATCTTTATAGCTCTCTGCCTGAACTCCTGCTACTCTCATCCTTCCAGTCAAAATTTTAATGACAAGACAGGCAAGAGTGAAATGGGGAGGAAATGGGGAGAAGGAGCCTAAGCCATTCCAGAACAGTACTGATATTTTTCAGTTATCAACTGTGTGGATGAAGGAGCAGTCTCAGAAAATGGCAGGTAATTCTAATGCAGTATGTTGTAGATTGTGTCAGCACAGCTGAAATGGTTTGGAAAAAAATATGTTTAAAGAGATCCCTTCTTTAAAGAGATAAGCAGTTAAATTTAAAACAGAAGGGACAAAACTGTCTGACATTCATGCTATAATTGTCTTAGGGAGAGGTAGGAATGTAAAGATCACAGAATCACAGGGGTTGGAAGGGACCTCTGGAGGTCACCTAGTCCAATCCCCCTGCCAGAGCAGGGTCACCTACAGCAGGTTGCACAGGACGGTGTCCAGGCAGGTTTGGAACGTCTCCAGAGTCGGAGACTCCACCACCTCTCTGGGCAGCCTGTTCCAGTGCTCTGCCACCCTCAAAGTAAGGAAGTTCCTCCTCATGTTTAGATGGAACTTCCTACATTCACACCAGCTAGTTTCTATCCAGTCAGTTCTTTTGTCTAGCAACATACAGTTTTGCAATTCCTAGCACAATTCTAGCTTTTTGCCACATGTTAGGTATCACCACATGTTCCTGGAAACAAAAATCTCCGAAGTCAAACTGTAAATTAGAATGTCTTAAAGAAAACAGACTGCCAGCCAAATGACTGACAAACACGGTCTATAAAAATGTAGTATTTCTATTTAAATTGCATCATAAGGATTACAGACCTTTAGTTTTGCTGTCCACTTCATCTCCAGGCAAACCCAACCTTTTTTTCCCAAAATCTGGCCCCACTGGTTTAAAGGTTGCTTGTTTAAATTTTTCACTCTGTTTGTTAACCAACAGCATAGATGAAGACAAGGACTCAGACAATGAAGGAACTGTATACTCTGCCCATGTGTCAATGCTACTTCCAGTTAGCCAATTAAAAGAACTTCTACCACCTGTGAAAAAAATTGTAAAAAAGCTGTAATGTATCCACATATAAATCAAGTGAAAATATCTATGAAGCAGGTCATTTTCCTGCCGCCAAAAATATCATTCCCAGTGTTTATGGGCAGAACAGATTTCAAGCTGTTAGGTAAGAAACAAACTTCTTTTACGTCAAGCAGAACATAAAATATATAAGACTAATAAAAACATGACTGGATGATGCTTTTTCTCATAATGCAAAAAAAATAGGGCCCTTGAAAACAAAATATTAAATGCATTTACACTTTTACATTAAAAACTCATAAGCAACAGAAATGAAGAGAATGAAATCATTCCTATAGCAAACAAGAAAATTTCAGAAGATACGGGTCTCGACTTACTGACATGCTGTGTAGGTGTAAATTCATATTGTCGTTGGGTAGCCCTCACTCGACCACCAACTGACCCAGAAGCAGAAAGGGATCTTTCTGGTGATAAATTCCTGTGGATACTCTGAGAAGTTTGAGTCTCCACAAACATAGGTGTGAGGACAGTACTTCGGTAACGCCAGCTGGAATCAATTACAAAGTCCTAAGAACACAAAAAGATTTTAATAAGAACAGTAAGAATGGAAGGTTTTTTTGTCTTCCTTTCTTGAGACAGGATAGCAGAAACTAAAGTACAGAATAAAACAACATCCCAGGTACAGGGGCAGAACTTGACTATAAAAAAACCCCAAACACAAAAGTTCTCCATAGCTCAGCAAAAAAACTCACTAATTTGGACTAGTCAGCTGAGGACTGATTCACAGCTCTTGTACCAGCATTCTCGTTTCTTCACAATTTTTCTCCAGCTTATGGTGCTTCTCTCCACTATCCTCCTTTCAAAGTATTCCAGTACTCTACACACCAGCTATACTTGGTATATATAGTTATTTTAATTAAACCATTCTTTTTTGAAAAGAAAACAAAGTTATTGCCCCTACAAAATCAAACTTCTGATACTGTGCATAACCCATGACTGTTGCAGCTGTTAACAATGGAGTACAAAATGCACTTTCAAAAATCTCCTTCACCATACCATTCTTGTCCAAGTGGTAACTTCAATGCCATCTACCTGGACCTGTGCAAGGCATCTGACACTGTCCCACATGACACCCTCGTCTCTAAATTGGAGAGACATGGATTGGATGGATGGACCACTCAGTGGATAAGGAATTGGATGGATGGCCGCACTCAAAGAGTTGTGGTCAACGGATCGATGTCCAAGTGGCGTGCAGTGACAAGTGGTGTTCCTCAGGGCTCGGTACTGAGACTGGTACTATTTAACATCTTTGTTGGCAACATGGATGTTGGGACTGAGTGCACCGTCAGCAAGTTTGCCGACAATACCAAGCTGTGTGGTGCGGTCGACATGCCATCCAGAGGGACCTGGACAGGCTTGAGAGGTGGGCCTGTGCAAACCTCAAAGTTCAATAAGGCCAAGTGCAAGGTCCTGCATGTGGGTTGGGGCAATCCCATGCACAAATACAGACTGGGCAGAGAATGGATCGAGAGCAGCTCTGAGGAGAAGGACTTGGGGGTGTTGGTGGATGAGAAGCTCAACATGAGCCGACAATGTGCGCTCGGAGCCCAGAAGGCCAACCGCCTCCTGGGCTGCATCAAAAGAAGCGTGACCAGAAGGTCAAGGGAGGTGATTCTGCCCCTCTACTCCGCTCTCATGAGACCCCACCTGGAATACTGTGTCCAGCTCTGGAGCCCCCAAGATAAGGACACGGACCTGTTGGAGTGGGTTCAAAGGAGGGCCACAAAGATGATCAAAGGGTTAGAGCACCTCTGCTATGAGGACAGGCTGAGAGGGTTGGGGTTGTTTAGCCTGGAGAAGAGAAGGCTCTGGGGACACCTTATAGCAGCCTTCAGTATCTGAAAGGGGCCTACAAGAAAAGCTGCAGAGGGACTTCTTACAAGGGCATGTAGTGATAGGACAAGGGGTAATGGCTTCAAACTGGAAGAGGGTAGATTTAGATTAGACCTCAGGAAGAAGTTTTTCACCCTGAGGGTGGTGAAGCACTGGAACAAGTTGCCCAGGGAAGTTGTGGAGGCCTCATCCCTGGAAGTGTTCAAGGCCAGGTTGGATGAGGCTTTGAGCAACCAGGTCTAGCAGAAGGTGTCCTTGCTCATGGCAGGGTGGTTGGGACTAGATGATCTTTAAGGTCCCTTCCAACCTAAATCATTCTATGATTCTACACTAAGGAATGGCATTTGTCACATGGTTGCACACAGGATAACACATTACAATTCACCTGAAATTTGCATTCAGACAGTGGATGCTCAAATATTTTTCTGGAATAATCCGGGCTCTTGCTAGTCATTTCAAGCAGAAAATTTGTGATTAGACTCAAGTACTGTGTTTCAATCTTGGTGGAATATAAAGAATTTAACAATTCCAGCATGCGATCGAGAATATTTGCAGGTAACCTTGTCTCATCACTCCAAAAATTCCTAACAATTAATCTGTAAAGGCAAGGAATAATGTTATTCTTGGTTATCTGCAAACAGAAAACACAACACTATCAAAAAAGTCAAGTTAAGAAAACAAAACACAGTAAGATTATAAAGCCTTCAGCTAACCCTTTCATGCCATGGATCTTCCATTGAATTACACCAAATTCCTCTTCATCTACTGTGCTCTATGCCATTCCACTGATATTAAAGGTTTACTCTGAAAAAAGTATTTCTATTGAGTTGTTTTCCTCTTGAGAAGTGCTAGGGGTGGATAAGCACAGAAATCTATCTTTTGCTTCACCTAAAAATTTAAAAAAATCAAACATCCTCCAACATTTAATCTATTTTTGTGCGTTTGTGTATAGCAAGGGCCTTCATGTTGTTCAAAAACTCTAGAACATTAATGCAGAATTAGGCCTAATATACTGAAACAACTTCTCCATGGCTTAGAAGTTTGTTCACAAGCTCTGTGCTTCACTTAAATTTGGTGTTAACACTATGGGATACAATTTATAAGTTAACTTATTGGGAGAAAAGGAAATAATGTTACCTCACTGTTACCCTTTTATATTAAAATACTTCAAAACCCTCTGAGGATCAAACTCTTCTGTTATACACAGAGAAAGAGCAATTTAGGGATTCGTTACTTCAGTCAGTCAACAGTGTTTACTCACTGCAGTTCAGCATTCTCATCAATTAGCCCTTGAAGCAGGATTTCTTTTGTCAGTTTTAGTACTTCCTGAGAATCACCATCTGCTTGGCTTTCTGGATCACTGATGGTAGGAGAAAAATGTCTCTTAATGACTTATCTCAAACAATCCATAGTAAAATAAGAGGATAAGAGGATGAGGATGGTGGGAGAAAAGAAGGAACATGCCCTTCTCATAAAAATCTCAACTTAGCATGACAATACTGCATGTTTTTCACAATGTGAGGTCTTCACTGCCAAAAATGTCTTGTCTGTCCACTACTTAGAAAAGAAAAAAATCAGAAAGCTAAGTAATTCATGTTAGATATTTATTATAAAGGTCAAACAGAAGTAATTCTGAGTTTGCACAGTTAAAACTGAGAAAAAGGCAGAGAATTAGCTTTTCCCAAGTTAACGCTGGAGTAAAAGTTAGCTGTACGTTTTCTTCACAATAATTATCCATGCAAATAGTTATCTTGGGAAAATCATGTAATAGAACCCAACTAAGTCATATGATTCAACAGCAACCTGCTTGTCAAACTGAGTACATACTTGTTCCATACTCTAAAGGGTCAAACAGAAAAAAACATCTTTATATGACCAGACTAAAGGGATCCAGACCATGCCAAAGTGCCTTAATACACTTTCTACTTATAAGCAAATTTCTCTAGTGTACAATTATTTCTAGTTACCAATTCTGGCAACAAGAAAAAAAGTGGGAGCATCAGAGCTAAGACCTCTTATGCCATCATGCTGTGGTGATGCAACATCCTAGTTTTGGGCTAAAGTTCAGGTCTAAGTCTTTGTCCCTCAGTGGAAATGATAATACAGCCACCAAAGGCCAGAGCTACTCAGACAAACCACAGGCCTTATTCTTCAGAGAACTGGAAAAATTCTGCACCGAGGGACATGAAGTTGGAAGACAATGTTACAAGCACTTTCACTCTGCCTGCGACAAACTACTGAAAGACAACATCTGCAGTGAATACACACCTGTAATTATCATAAATCCACATCAGAATATCATACATGCGCTGTCGACATACTACAGAAGGGTGAGAAATGAACCCTGTCACTCCAGGAAGAAGTTCTTTAAGTTCTAATGGTTTCAGTTTAGACAGCATCTTGTACACTATATCCAAACAAACCCTTTGCCTTTCATCATCCCTAAAAAGAGAGGAAAAAAAAGAATAGTTACATTGCTTTTCTCTTCACTGCTACACACAGAACCAGAAGATCAGTTTAGGTTTTAGCAATAATATTTTTTTTTCCATAAAGGGGTTTAGGTAAATACTTTTGAGTTCAACCTAAGAGTAAGAATATAACTAAACTAATACATACTACAGAAGTTCACATCCCTGTGATGTTTCACCTTAATGCTATTTAGAGTTTTTTGTTTGTTTTTCACAGTGAGCTGACCATCTTAATACTTAACTCCCAGATGCCATTTAGCTCAAATTAGGAGAGCAGTGACCAAAAAGTGAACATGAATTATAAATGCTTCTGAAGGTAAAAATGTTGCAGCCAGCACAGAAAATGTTATCAAGAAGTTTAGACTATGCATTCACATTTGTAATCACATGACCACTCACCTATGATTCATGATCTGGATAAAGTCTTTACCCTTTAACTGCAAGTGGAGATCAGGTATTTCTTCTGCACGGCACATTATTACTTCCAGACAGTAGGTTTTCATCACACCGTGAAGTTTAGGTATCAAAAAGAATACTGCATTCACAAACCTTAACATAACCAGAAGCCCACACAGAAAAGCAAGTTATTTTCTATTCTTTTTCTAGATCTACAATGAACATACCATGTAACCTATGACATACCTGTCAGCAAGAGGTGGAAAATTCTTAACAACTTTATTCAAGCATTGAATAAACTTATCCTGTTGGGTGTTCTGATGATGTTTTAATTGTCTTATGACACAATCATAAACTGGATCTTCAAGTACCTGAAAATGAGAAAGTAAGACAAGCATAGCCATGAAACTCATAACCACCTTAATGACACATAGTTCTGCTGTACTGTTTGATTCTAGTGCATTTCACTAGCTAAGATCCACCCACCTCATCTTGACATTTATGGTGCTTCATGGCTGCTGTACAGCTATGCCTAGCTGAAACATATGATTGCCTGCTTAAACAATACATTTCTGAGCTTTGTTTGATTGTTTGGAACCAACGCCTTAATTTTGAAATACAAGTTGCTTAGTATGATTACATAAATAAGTAGCTTCTCACTCGGTATGGCAGATTTCCAAATAATGAATGTAAAAAAAATAGATATTTTTAGTGAAAAGGTGAAAAATAATCAGCAACCTTCACTTAATGTCAAAGAAATAAGCTTTGTATAGCATAAAATATTTGTACCATCTTTGCTTATTTATTCAAAATACTGCTTATAATGGAACTTGGAAGACTGTGAAAGACTGCAGGAATTAAATTTATGAAATATGTTCTACAAACTGTGAAAGAACAACCAGAATGCAATTAAGTGGGGAAAGAAGAATGGTAAGGAGGGAAGTAAGAAGGTCAGACTAATAATCCACCGAGCCAATATCTTGGTATTTTTGTCTCCAACAGCAGCTGCAGAATGATATTTAGGAGGAGTATGTGAGCATGGCTGCATTTTGTCCTCCTTTTCTCTCATACAACCCAACATGCATCCATCATTAGATTAGGGATCTTAGAGTGTACATTGTTGTCTATTGTTCTTAGAATCTGTTCACGATTTTTTGTGCAAGAATTTGCCTAATTTCGCTTTGAACCTGATGACGTTACTTACCCCTAGAATCTCTTCTGGTAACAAATTACAGAAGTTTACTAACTGTTGCGTAAAGAAGTACTTCTAGCATCTGTCTCAAACTGATTTCTGCGACCATCAAGCACTGTCCCCTAGTTCTAGTACTGTAGGATTTGGTGAGTAACAGTTTTGCATTCACCTTATCCACTACCTAGAAAATAACTGGATTCAAAATTAAATGCAATTCCTTTAAATTTTACATCAAAATTTAAAAGTTATTAAATATCCTCAGATACAGATATTCAAAAGGTAGCCCCAAACCTCCCAACTTGCAATTTTTTTTTTCTTTGAAAAAGAATAACAACTTTAAATGTACCATGCCAGTGCTGCTGGTTGGCAAAAGCTGAACAAAGCCTCAGAAGGAGACCATTCTCTGTCAACTGCAAAGTAGTAGGGCAAAAACTCTGCACTTAGTCTGCTCTCAAACTGTTTTCCTCTTGAGTTTGAACGTTTAACTCAGTCTGTTGGACAAAGACTGTTGAGTTGTAAATACATACATTTTTGCAGCTGAATTGAGTGGTCATACAAAAGACATACGTAGAATTAGGACAGGAACGGTCAAACACACAATGCAGTTCACTTACATTTTCTCTCTCAGCAATGTATCGAAGAGCAAGTCCCAACACTTCTGCTGCAGCTGCATAAACTTCTTTATACTTTAATAAGCCCATGTTGCTGGTCAAAGCCTGAAAATACCTAACATAAAAGGCAGACCTGCTGTAAGCCACTACTCCAGCATCCAATTTTTAACTCAAACAAAAAACTCACCCGAGCTGCCTAGGGCAACAGTGACTGCTTTCAGAAGTGCTGAATACAGCACAACATGTATTTCCACCTGTCTCAAATCCTTGACTTGTAAACTCCCGACTCCGTTAATTCCCATGAAAATGCAACCCTGGGGCCCACTGTAAAAAAGCTTACATCCTTCTAGAAATTTTCCAAAATAAATGTGGTCTGCAGTTTGCAGCTAGAAAAGCATTACATCTGACAGACAATAGCAAAGGGATGATGGGACAAACAATTCCAATAAACGAACAGTCCAGCTCCCATACTTCATGCTGACAAGTTAAGACTTGCTGTCTTTGTCTTAAGCTTTTATCAAAATCATTCTCCAAAAAGCTGCATCTCACCTGACACGATCTATTTCACACTTGGGGTCAAAGGGAGGTAAATTGTTAGCAAGAACAATTCCCAGCAGCTGAATTCCCACTGAGTTGTCCTTTGTATCAGAGTCTCCACTAGAAAACTTTTCAAATATTAAACTATTGGATAAAAACATAAAAGTAATCATTTACATGAAAAATCCAAAATATACACATCATAAATCACTCATTTTCTGTGTATATACAGATACATAGAACCCCACCAAAACCAGCAGAAAATATGGATATATGCATATACACTCCCATCAAAACCAGTAGAAAGCATATATTCAGAAACAAGTATTTAGCTTCAATGAAGAAGTCTTTGCCAAAAAAAAAAAAAAAAAAAAAAAAAAAAAAAAAAAAAAAAAAAAAAAAAAAATCTAAAAAGAGATTGTAAGCCCACACAAATGCTCTGCAACAAGTTCAGAAGCACAGCAGATCACAGAAGTCTTACTAAGAGTGCACCACTATTCAGTGATAATACCCAAAATTTCAAATAAAAGGTAAGCCTTTGCAGAGACTACTCCTGCTTTTGATGTTGCTTTGCTGTAATCCTCTACATGTTTTCCCTGTCTCTCTCCTTGTTGTTTTGCAACTTAAGTTACAAACTTTGGAGAGTTCAGTTCTGAAGTTCTACTGTCAACACTAGGGACAAAAAGTTTACTATTGCAGTTGAATTTACTTTTTAATCTCCTTTAATAATGTCCACTTATATTCTTGAAATAGTGATAAAAGAAAGCAATTGTCTAAATGCTTACCTGTAAGGTATGGAGAGACAGTTCTTCCAACACTCTATAACTGTCTTTATGATTTCCAGATTGTGTCTGAACACAGCTCTTTTTTGGTGAAAGGCATTCTTCATCAAGAATTCAAGCAATCTGTTAGCTAGAATCTCATCCTTAATATTCCCCTACAATGAACAGAAGAAAAAATAAACAGTGACTCCAACATGAAGACATACTTTGTTTTATGAAAGCAAGCAATTAAATAAGCTATTTTTGAAGTTAATATCTAAAACAAACAGTGGACGGATGTAGAAAATTATTACAAGTGCGTAATAACAAACTCACTCATTCCTTACCAAATAGGTACAGTAATAATAAAAATTAATTTCACATTTTCTTACTTTGGGAGTGGTTACACTTGTCCAGGAAAGGATAGTAACTACTATTTCCACTACCATGTAATGAATCCCTTCACCTCCATTATTCCCAGAAACAACAAGCTGCAGCAATGGACCAAGCCACTGCTTTGCGTAAGGTCGGAAAACCTATGGAAAACAGGAGAATCAGTGATCAAGTACAAATTATCCAACTGTTCGATAACCTGTTGTTCAATAATCACTACAGGTAAGACTGCTAAATCAACCTCTTATCACTTTGCTTAGCTCTACTCTGTACTGGTGAGGCCACTACTGGAATACTGTGTCCAGTTCTGGGCTCCCCAGCTCAAGCAGGACAGGGAACTACTGCAGAGAGTCCAGTGTAGGGCAACAAAGATGACTAGGGGATTGGAGCACCTCCCTTATGAGGAAAGGCTCAGAGAGCTGGGACTCTTTAGCCTGGAGAAGAGAAGGCTGAGGGGAGACCTTATTCTTGCTTCTAAGTATCTAAAGGGTGGGTTGGAGGAGAACGGAGCCAGACTCTTTTCGATGGTTCCCAGTGACAGGATGAGGGGCAACAGGCACAAGTTGGAACATAGGAAGTTCCATTCAAACATAAGAAAAAACTTCTTTACGGTGAGGGTGACAGAGCACTGGGACAGGCTGCCCAGGGAGGTTGTGGAGTCCCCTTCTCTGGAGATTTTTCAAGACCTGTTTAGATGTAGTCCTGAGTAATGTGCTCTAGGCATTCCTGCGTCAGTAGGGGAGTTGGACTAGATGATCTCTAGAGGTCCCTTCCAACTCTGAAAATTCCATGATTCCGTGGAGCAACAACCACAAAAATTTTAAAATAACTTTAAAATAAAAAGTATCCATAACTACATTCCTCACTTCTGCATAGAAACCTTTAACCAAACATTCACATAGAGTTAACTATTTCACTAGGGCCCACCTAATACGGCTGTCACTCAGAAAACCTGTCCCTAAAGGATCTGAAAGAGTATGCCATTCATCTAACATCCCATTTCAAACATCTTTACTAAGAAAGCAGCATTAATTGTGTGTTAAAGCTTCTTGAATTAATTCTGAAATCCAGCCTTTTTGTATTTTGTGTTTGGAATATTTCAGACAGAAACATTACACTTTGAATTCAGCATATGAAATAGTATGAGAATGTTTTACCCAAGAATGAAAGTTAGAAAATGTATCTTCTCAAGCAAAGACACTTTATTTTATCCTAGTATATTTCTGCATCCAGAGCATCATTTAGCCCTAAGGTTTTCCATGAGACTCATCTGTGACTATTAAAAAAACATTATATTTGGTCCTGCAAAGACAGCAAACATAATCAGCCACACCTCTTGCCCAGTATCAATGAATCAATTACTTACAGTTTACAGAAGACATACATTGTGGACACCCTCTACTTATGGAAGTAGAGCTTGGGAGAAAAAGTATTTATATTACATTCAAAGTACTGGCACTATCTGGAATTTTGGGCTTTGAATGCGCTCCTTTTTATCACAGTAAACTACTCAATTTGAATGCCCCAAAAGTATCAGCTGATGTGATTTTACCCCACAAGAGTTACACAGCTGATACTATAATACAACCTGTTATATTAACAGAAAAAATATGACAAAATAATTACTCACATCCTCAGTATTAACAATAAGTTTTGCTATGAAGAGGCGAATATTTAGTGGTACTGATGGGTTTCCTAATTTGCCATGCAGAAATTTCATCCAAAGAGGAAGATCTACTGGAATTGTCCCCTGAAATTTAAAAGAGATAAGCAAAAATCAGCACACTTCCTGGACCAAACAGGCTTACCAAGCCAAAAAACCCCCAGCTCGAGCCACACAGGCCTCATTATAACATAGCCAAGAAAATTAATAAATGAAGGGATTCAATCAAAACTCCCTTTTGTTGGTATAATTAGTGAAAAAATGCCAACTTTTTGGTTAATACTGGCCTCCTCCACTTTGGGTGTGATCTGGTTCCTCTGCATATGTTTAATCAGAGTGGTCATGGAAGCCATACACTCATGTTGGTTGAGTTCATCCATTTCCAGTTCCATCTCATCATTTAAAACCATGTATTCTGTGGGCTCCTGAAAAAAATGTTACTAGGATTAATAACAACACTGTATTTTCTTTTAATCATGATAATGCCATGAGTCATTCTGATCTCTCTGTGTTTACAGATTTGACTATACACTCAGTGTGCGCAACAGGGAATACATCTAATGTGCTTGTTCAGACACCTCCTGAATATATGTACCAGCTGTGGGCATCTTTTACTTTCTGTGCCAACAGAAGTCAACTTCATGTTACTTTGACTTTACTACCTGTCAGGATAGGTGTGGCAACTGCTGGAAGCACGAAGAGTTAGCTGAACCTCACAGAAATTATTTAATTTCCCAGCTGAAAGAATGTGTTAACACCTTCCACAGGGGGAAAGCCCTATTTTTATGGATGTGGTGTTTCACACTGACTAGTCACCACAGCAGCTCTCTCTTTTGCTACACATAGTAAATCACAAAAGAAAATTGTTTATAGTTAGAAATTACATTACTACACAAAGCAGACAAAGTATATTTCTGGTTAACCTCACTGCAGCTAAAACACCTCCTTGCTCCGAAACATGGAAAGTTTATCCTTTCCAATGTAGACAGTTATTTTGACAGATTTCATCTTCAATATCAATGACACTTTTACCAGCTTTCTTTCTGTTTTATAGCAAATATCTATCCTATCAGTATTATTGTTGATGAGACGTCCCTTGACTGCAGAAGCAACACAACTTAAAAGTCTTGGAAGATACTAAATGCTGTTCTTCCACGAGCCGCAGTTAAATACAAGGTGCCACAACAGCAATACAAAAATAATAAAGTGTTTGATCACTTATTCCATACATTTGATACAATCAGCTTGGTAAAGTGCCTTCAAAGACCTAAAGAGGAGGAAAATGAGGAAAACAGGTCCTAACAGAAATACAACCATCACAGGATAATCCTGAGCGCACTCAAAGTCAAAAGCCACCTTTTTACAACTCAGGCTGGACTTCACTCACATTACTCAACTTTAGAAACCCAAGGTAGGGCATTGCATTTCTCCAGCTGTAGACAGTGGAGAGACGGAAGAAGAAAAATGACCAACAGAACACAGCTTAAGTCCCCTTCCCTCATCTTCTGGAGAAACCCATTCTCAGTCAAGCAGAAGAAATATAGGGTATCAGAAATTTCTCCTTCTCAACTCCAATAATGTATGCAATTGCTACAAAGCATAAAACTTTTCTTCCTCACCACACATAAGTCACTAAATTACCTTTCTCCTGAAACGAGCACTGCTAGCTGTAACATCTTGGGAGCTGTAAGAAAAACCTTGGACTCCAGTAGAAAAATCAAACTGACTCATTTCCTCACTCAAGCTACTATCCATCATATATGATGCAGAAGCTAAATACTTGGGTTCATCTAAATAGGAAAAAGAATAGACCATTAATGAAGGAAATTACAAGAAACAAGTCTTTACTGGCTACTAAAACTTGAAGGGGCGTAGGAATTGGTTGTTAGATGAATTGTAGATGTACATTGAATACTTTTATTTGTTCCTGCTACAGTAGAAGCCAATTAGCAACACATCAATGAACACTGTCTGAAAGGTAAGAAGGCATTTTTTTCCAGTCATAAATGACTTTCGTACCCTGATCATTACTCCCTGCATCCCTGGCCTCCTTTCTAATAGCAATGTACCGCTTCTTCCTTTCCAGAGGCACCTACAAAGCAAGAAATAAAATCTGAAAATTAAATTTTTTTTAAATTTACAGTTTATTTAGTTATTTACAGAACTGCCAAAAATTATCAAAACCATCTAACGTGAATGGAAATCCCATGTTATAAAAGATTATAATTAATGCTACAGAACAACAGCTAGATTAATTATTCCTACAGCTGTTCATTAGTAGAGTAAGTGTGCTAAAAAGTATAATAAAACATTAGAGGAGTACTGTATTTTTTATTCACTTGAGAATTCTTTCTCGGTACATAAGAATGACCTGGTTGACAGTGCCACTGTTAAAGTCATACTATTTTTTTTACTTAGGAACACTAAAGCCCAGAAATTCCACTCACCTCAATTTCTATAGGAAATGTATATTGACGCTTCAGATCTATCAAATTTTCAAAAATCAGCAAGTTCTGCAAAACGAGGCATGTTTGGAAATATCAAAATTATAATTCTGCACATAATAACAATTACAGAATCACAGAATGGTTTAGGTTGGAACGGACCTTAAAGATCATCTAGTTCTAACCGCCCTGCCATGGGCAAGGACACCTCCCACTAGACCTGGTTGCTCAAAGCCTCATCCAGCCTGGCCTTGAACACTTCCAGGGATGAGGCCTCCACAACTTACCCAGGCAACTTGTTCCAGTGCCTCACTATCCTCACAGTAAGGAATTTCTTCCTGAGATCTAATCTAAATCTACCCTCTTCCAGTTTGAAGCCATTACCCCATGTCCTATCACTACACGCCCTCTCCAGCTTTCTTGTAGGCCCCTTTCAGATACTGGAAGGCTGCTATAAGGTGTCCCCGGAGCCTTCTCTTCTCCAGGCTGAGCAACCCCAACTCTTTCAGCCTGTCCTCATAGCAGAGGTGCTCTAACCCTCTGATCATCTTTGTGGCCCTCATCTGGACCCGCTCCAACAGGAGCTCCTATTGCTCTGAAGGTATTTTATTTCTTCTTAAAAAACAACAGATCAACATACAATATAGAAAATATGGCATGTTTACTCTTCTAGATCAATACTTTTAAGAAAATTTTGCTATTCAACTACTCAAGAATTCACAGCACAATGTGCTGTGCTAAAAAGGTATCACTTAATCAAGTATATTCCAAGAACAGGAGAACTTAAACAATAGAGTTTTTTTTCCTCACATTTTAAAAAATTGACTGAGAGTGGAAGGAAAACAGGGTAAATGTATCAGTGCTTCATTTATTCCCAAACAGACGGTAAAACCTTCATCAACAATTGATACTGCATGAAGGATGCAAGTCAGACAGCTACAGCTCCTTCTATTGCCTCATTGGGTAGTTTATTAATATAATTGCATGTCATTTAGGTTCGATTCTTTGATTTATTGCAATCAAGTAAAATCACTTTGTGTCTCATGCTCTGGAAGCCTTCTAACAGCAACAACAGCTTCTCACCTTTTCTGATTTTTCTGTAAAAAGAAAACCTTGATAAAATTTACTTTCAGTGAAGACACAACTGATAACAGCAATAGCACAATTATATGCTGCACAGTGATACTGTCTCCTCTTCTCCAACAGCTGACTCTCTCCTGCCATGTTTTCTGTAAATGCATCATAGCATGACCTTAAAATACAAACAGGCAAGAAAACACCATCAGAAGTCTTTTTTTAAGAAGTACAGGAAAGGCCCCAAACAGAGACCAGTGAATCAACAGAATTTCAAGAGATCTTTATTATTATAGCAGTATCAGCATTAAACTACCTCAGACTTGTTCAAGTTCTCTGCAGGCATCCTGCGCTGAAATGGAACCATTCAGCAATGACAAAGCCAACTTCCCCAAGTATTTATACAGCAGAGCTTAATGTCAGGAATACGATGATTGGCCATTTTCAAATAAGATGGAGATATGTTCCAATGCATGCATAAATCTCTCTAACGGTCCTTTCCCAAGAAATTATGAATGGACAGAGATATGCTAAGATATGCTATAGATTAGCCAGAGAAAACCAGTTTAGATGCAATTTTTATAGGTCTTTTGCCCATAACCATTTATGGATGATCTGCAAATCACAGCTAAGAAATTCTTTAAAGTTCTCATAGGACATAGTACTGTAAAATAAAATGAAAACAAAACAAAAAAAGAGAAATGAACAGCAACTCAAGCATCTTCTATTTTTTTCAGAATATTAAACAAACAAAATAATATTAATTAGCATATATATTCAGTATTAATCTTTTGTCCCCCTCCGCATTGTTGATTAAACCAAATTACACCTACCAGGTGTGCTGCTATATTATGAGATGTAAACGAAAATCCATCTCATCTTCTCATCAATCATACAAATACCTATTTTGGAACACAGCACCATACTCTACATAAAAGTGAAGTATACTGAAACTGAAATTGTGAAAACACAAATTAAAGGCCAAGAACCATACTGAAAAGCAAAAATAAAAGCACAAGCTTAACAAATAGAAAAGAAATGGCAAAAGGAGGAGGCAAAAGTTATCCTGACATAGGACTGTAGTCTACATTACAGATCATTCTATTAATGCAAATTCAGTATCGTGTATTCCATGTACAATCAAAAGCTACATCACAGATTACATTTACCCTTGAACAAATCAACCTTCTGCTTTATATAGCATACTTAAAAAGTTTATCTGCCCAAAACCTAATTAGAAATTAAAAGGAAATAAAAGAAATAATAGTCTTACTTTATTAGTGTCTTGGTAAGTTCATTTCCTTCTACACTCATGGAGCCACGGTAAGCTTGATTAATTTTAGAGTCCTTGGAGTAAACATCCTCTTTTGACAGACGCACATACATCACTTCTAGCAGCTTGTAATACCCCATTTTCTTGGTGACTTGTGTATCAAAGGTATATTCATTGGACTGGAAACAAACAAGAAAAAACTCAGAAAGATTTCCTGGATCCTGCCCTTCCTTAGTAGAAATTAGAGTATCTGTGGAGCTACTTAACAGCCTTCAGCTTACTTCTACCTTCTAAAACAGAGAAAAGAGCTGGTATTAAAAGACTGACAGATTCTGAGATCCTGTGTAATACAGTTACTAAAACTATTTTGACCTGCTCTTGATCAGGTGAGTTGTCTTAATTACAACTGGCCTAAATCACTATAGTGATATCGGAGTAAAATAAGCAGAATATTCATGACACCTGTAAGCAAAACATACATACCTCTTACCACACTGGGTATCATTCACGAGTTTAAGCACCTCACTTTGGTGCTAACATTTACAGCAACAGAAACATGGTGGGGGTGACTCTACATAAGTCTTGGTTTTAGCACTTTGTTTTTAGTAACGATTACTAAATTTGGATCACTTCAGCATCTTGTTCATCCCACTGCCTTTAAACAGCTGCATCAGCAAAACCATGGGAGTGAAGAACTACGGCAAGAGCAGAGACCTCCACTGACAACATAATTATTGCCTGCAACTATACTTTAAATTGGAGGATATGCTGTAAATAGAGAAAGGATCATCTGTGCTCCTAATCCCTTGCAGAAAGATCTTTGCAATGATTAGAAGATGTGTGTGTTTCTCTAGAAGTAAGGCACCTAATTTAAGAGCTTTCATTGCTGAGGTTGAATACCTCTCTTACAACGTAGTAACAGGCTACAATTTTATACAGCTTTTATATTTCAAAGTTAGAATGGATTTTTGCTTTTGAGAGAACTTCAGACCCCTTTAGATATATATAGGTAACATTACAACTTTGATTTTTATACAAAGTAGATATGCAAACATACATTAACTTCAAAGCAACAGTGTGTTGAGGAATAGAGAAGAGTTTCTCACTAATAACCAAACTATGTAATTGGCACAAACTTCCGCTCCAAGATACGGAAACTGGAAAACAAATGGTTTCAATTAACATCTCACTCAAAGTTAAGCAAAATGTACATACCAACACAGTATTTTATTAGACCTTCCCCATCCTAAAAAAAGAAGCAATTCATACCTTTGTAAACCTGGAATTAAGTGCATCCATAGCCTGTACTATAATCTTGCCAAAGAATTCTCTCAGTGCATCCAAGCTGCAGTGCCACAAGAGAGTGAGGAGGGATCGATCCATAAATGCTTGACGGGTCGTATTTGAAAGGTCTTCACTCTGGAACATTTTGTGAACAGTGTCCAACAGTATCACTTGTTTGTCAGCGGTGCTCCTAAACAAGACGGAAATCTCAAGATGAGAAGTCTTTTACTAGACTCCACTTACATTTCAAAACCCCCGGCATTTAAAATTTTTATTGTCTGCATTCATATCCTCTTGGTTTATCATCCTATAAGACATGCAAGATCAGGTTGAATTGCCACTTACTGTGGAGCTCTCTGAAGAAAATCTCAGCTTCTTACTCTGCAACAGATGGTAAACTTGTTCGTATATCTCTGTTAGTTTAATTCAAAAGCAATCATTAGCTTTCTCAGTGCCTTTTTTGCTGAACAACCTAAAAAAATATTGGTCTAGTACACATGAAGGTTGGGGGGCAAACAAGAAATAAAAAGAAGGAGGAGACCTCACTATTATCAGGTCCTTCTGTGGCCTATCAAGTGTTCTACTACCACATGAACTGTTGTTCTGAATAATTTTATAAAAGGTAAAACTTCAAAAATGGGTTTGGGCCTAAGGTAAATGACTTTGTCCAGGAAACTACGTGCTCCAATAGTCACTACCTAACAGCCCATAATAAATTGGAATGTTTGGTTTTGGAAGAGACCTCTTCTGTGGACAGAGCACGTTTGTGTCTACAATTTAACACCCTGGAAACTTTCAATTAAATAAATGTGCTGTTGTATTTTCAAAGGGGTTGAACAAAGTAATTCACAGTCAGTTTAAGTGCTATCTACTTCAGTGATCATGTGGTTATACAGGCGCAGCAAATACAGATATCACACACAATTACTGTCTTCAACTGAATTCTGCCAGAACAAGCTAATTTACAGAAGGCTTTACAAAATTTGCCCAGGCATTGGAAGCGTCCATCTGGAAGTTTGTGCCACTTGTTCTCACTTCAGAAATATTTTAGAAATGTGAAGACAAAAGCAAAATTCGAATTAAAAACATTATGTAAAACTTGATGGTGTAAATAATCACTATTACAAAGACAACATGAAAGAGAAAGCACATTTGCTTCAGCAAAAAAATCAGTGAGAACAAGAGCAAAATCCAATAGACCAAACTCACCTTCTGGAAATTTTTTTGAAGCTGGCTTGAAACAAGTCCTCCATGAAATGCCTGTGGTCCCTACAGAGGACTTCTGTCATAAGCTGCAACAGCATCGGACTCTGAGACAATTCTAATGCATCTAAAAACTGAAAAAGAAGTAACACATAACATAAGGAACCACACTGGATCAAATAAATTCCATCCAATTATGTAATTATTTTTCAATACTGATCAGAAGCAGACACACAGAAGGATATGCTTATTTAGTGTGTATCTGTATATTAAATGACTGGATAAGGACATAACTCAGAAAAACTGATTTCCTTATGTGAACTGAGAGTCTCTCTAACTCCCAATCCTGTGAAACACTGTTTCTAGACATAGTTCACTTAGGCACTTAAACATACTGACCTTCTTAGTGCAGTCTACATAGTTATTGTGCTTCAAGGTTCCTTTGGGAAACTCATCTGACCTCATGGGAAAATTGAAAGCAACAAATTGATCAAGAGCATTCTTAAGGTCATTAAGGTTTTCTCCAGTCAAATTAGTGAAGAACGGAAGAATTATCACTGCTTGGCCCTGAAAAAAAGAAATGCAGTTTCACATTAAAAAAATTATCCTCTGTGAAGCAAGTTCAATAGGATCACAAAATAATCAGCAGTGGCTGTGCTTACTGATGCAATGGCTCAGTGTGCTGATAAAGACATGTTATGCAGCTGCTCATCTTCAAGGTGCTAGTTCAGAAAACAGCTTTGGTCACGGCTGAGTGCAAGTTACAAGCTAATTAGTATCTCGTGGCTGACACAGCCATCAATAAGACCTTATTGTTCTTTTAAGCAAGCATCCATTATCACACAAATCACTGATTTAATGCATCTCCTGGCAGCTAAAGCAAGATCCCAAAATTTATTCTGAATGCACAGGAAAGTACAAAACTCTGTCTAGCTAAAGGTAGACTGACTGAGCAGCAACCATGCAAAGCTTTTTGGTAAGTACAAAATTTTTAGTCTTCTAGTCCAAAGCCTATGATCCAGATCTTTTAGAACTACCACTTTCAGTATGCAGTACTTTATCTCCCCCTCCTGACCAAGCCACGTATAGCAGTTAATCCATTGGTTCTGGTCTCATGCTTGCAAACATGGACCTTAAAATTATGGCAGATGTTTGTAATTTGACAGGTAGGAAATGCCACTCCTTGCTAAAAGCCTGATTAGCTGTCATTTCTCAAATGAACACTTTAGAGTTCTAAACTACTTGCAACTGACAGTAAGGTTTTTCCTAAAAATTACGTGCCTTTCAGTAGGGCAACAAAGAAAGGAGCACCTAAAAACAAAACACATCTGTGACATTGCCTTCTGTCTAAAGAACAAAAAGGATGATTTACAATTTTTAGGATGTTGAACAGGAGAATAGAAAATGGAAATGATGTCTATGTTACTGTGCAAACTAAGGTAAAATTTAAGCCAAACAACAGGGGACTTCATGAATGACTCACATTCTAATCTGGGGAGGGTGAGGAAGCCACCGAAGTGAGCAATTTACCTTAAGATTTAAGCCTAAATTCTGATCAGTAAGTAGGCTGGTATAGGTATTAAAAACAGCTGTAAATGCTTCATGATTGGTATTGAAAGAAACTGAAGAGTCTATCTGGAACAACAGAAGAAATAAAAAAATCAGGAATTTTTTTTTTAAACTAGTCAAAGAGATCATTGTATTAATGAACAATAAAAACATGAACTATAGGATTGTTTGTTTCCAAAAATACACCAAATTAACAGAAAGCACATATAGAGTGATTAAGGTTTTAAAAGGACTATCAAAAAGAATTCCGAAAGCTACACAGTACAAACAATCATAATGTTGGATATTTCCCAGTTCAAAAAAATATTAAGCTCCCTCTCAAAGCCAGATTTCCTGTTGGTCACTTCACTGTCAGCTAATACAGCAATACAGCTCACATTCCGTGTCCTAAAACTTACCTTTAAAACAATTCAAGTTAAAAATAATTAATTATTTTTAAAAAAACCCAACTCAATAAGAGATCTTTGTGTATACTTGTGCACAACTACTTTTACAAGTTCCTAAAAAACACCAATAGGATAAGTAGATAAAATATGTTTTCAAAATAGAGAAGTAAATAAAAAAGACCCAAACCCCAATGTAACAGAAATTATAGGTCTTTGAAATAAAGATCTTTCTGCAGTCGGTGGATATGGGCAGAACTCCTCCATTGTGATTTTCTGGATGCCAACATGACAAAGAATGGTATCAGAGGCTGCTCAGTTTCAAAGCTTATTCCCTGTATTTGTACCAATTTTCCAGAATGAAAAAAATGAATCTAAAGCATGAGAGCACTTTAAAAAAAAATAAAAAAATAGAAGAGAAAAGCAAAATCTAATGATTCCTGTCTATCCAAATATTTTTTGTAGTTTGCAAATAGCAAGATACCAGATTCTGATATTCTCTAACTTTTTTTTTTTTCCCCCCAAACATAAAACATCATCATGAAAAGCCTTTCTTTAAAACAAGATACAATTCCTACAGAATTACAAAAGTTACCTGGATTTTATAAAGCAACACATACCTGGAGAACTTTTGTCAGCAGGGTCAAGACTGCCATTTTGCTATCCGGAGCTGAACCTGGGGCCCACCAGCTGTCAAGTTTCTTCCAGTTTCTTAGTACAGCTGTGACCAGTTTCACTCCTTGCTGCTTGCGTATCGTACGCTCCCTAAAACTCTGATCTAACATGCCGTTCAAAATGCTGCCAACCTGGAAGGAAAACCAACAGGTAGATTCTTGAATTCCAAATGAAATGATGATAGGCTCTCTTCACTGGTATGGGCAATCATGAAAAAAAGCATCAATGATTCAGGAGAACCTAACACATGACTCAAAGGTTGTTGTTAAAAGGAAGAAAATCTCTTCAACTTCTCTCTGACTTACTCTCTGTCCTAAAGGCACCTAAATTAGAAGCACCTTTCTCTTCTTTGACTGTGTCGGAAAGCTATGATTAGGATCTAAAATTAGAAGGTCTTAATTATATCCCAAATCCTTAAATATAACCATATTTAATGGAAAGTTAATCTAATTAAGGAACTATGAAAATCCTACCCTGACATACCAGCAAACTTAAGTTTAATTTATTAAATCACATAGCATGTCTAGATTTAAATCTCAGAAGTGTCTCTGCAGAAAATTAAAAGCACACAGTTTTCAAAAAAGAGACTTCTATCCAATTTACTCCTGTTTCATGCAGAGTAGAATGCAATTCCTTCCCATATAATTTATTTCTCCATATTCACACAAATGGTAATCCAGAATGACTCTAAGGATCAGTACTTGAAAATTTTAGTTACTGTGAAGCTGAAAAATACCAGAAATAGCACGTGCTAACTTATTTGCATACACTTTGAAAAGAAACATAAACAATGGCATAACAGACATGAACTAAGTATGCTTAAATCTCTTTTCTTCACAGTCTAAGAAAGACCTGACTAAAACTAATGGTCACTGACTTCCAAACCCGAATTCTGCATTCTCTTCTTGAATAGCTGGCAACCATCTAACAAACTGGATGAATGTTACCAACCTTGTGATTTCACCAGATTTGGATGGGTACAGTAAAATAAACATTATTTTTTCTTCCCGTACATCACAAATGCATATAACTAAAGAAGAAGTATCTTATCAAATGTAATCCATAATATATTTTTTTAAGTCAGGCAAAGAAGAAGAGCAGACAGCAGACAACAGAAGAGTGTTTGTTTGACCCAATTTAACTATTTACCTTTATTAAATTAATGAAGACTTCTAACACTATTGCCACACGTAGCCAGTATAAATTAGTAGCCTATCATTTATCAGAGACACTTTTAAAAGTAAATCTATTGTGGCACGCTCTGCACAGGAAACACTACAGTCATCACAAGCACCAACCTTTTAAAACACATATATATACAACACCTCTCTACAATCAAATTAAACAATTTCTGGTATCATAAAAAATTATGCTCCCAGTGGTTTAAAATGTTACTTGGAAGCAACACACTTAAGCATAACATCTTGGATAAAAAAAGACCCAATTGTTTTTAAAAGGATAATCTACTTTCCTGAGCATCTTCTTAAGCAAAAGGGGAAGGAGACTTTTGATCTTTCTTTTTGACCCTTCTGTTTGTCAGCAGCACTGAAAGAAAGCTTCTAAATTAGAATATGCTTCCTTCATGGACCTGAAGGTGAGCTCTATGTTAGTAAGTAGTGTGGACCAACAGGAGAAAATCTGTTGAGCAAAACAAGTGGTGCTGAGCCTGAGTACAGGACATCTACCTTGTATTTATTTCAGGTCACGGGGGGTTGTGTGTGTGTGTGTGTGTATGTGTTTGCCTCTCTTTTTAATACTTTGATCTAGCCCTACTCTAGTCGTGTGGACTAAATGGCCATTACTGGTTGGAGTACATTTTCCAGTTTAGTTTTATCCAAAAGAAATCCAGTCCACGTGCTCTGGGACCACTCTACAATGAAAATCAAAGCACAGTAAATGGGAACAATCAGACTTGCTTTGAAAGGACATTCTTGATGTGAAGTACTGTGCAAAGAAATCCTGAAATTCATAGACTTCAGGATATGTAATAGGTAAGCACTTTCTGCTCAGTTTGACGCGAGATGTCAGACAGCCTAAATTATGGCAGGCTGCCAGATATCATGAAGGTAGCACCAATAGGCACCAGTAAGCCATGACAAAAAAAAAACCAACAAAAAAAACCCAAAAAAAACCCCAAACCAAAACCAAACCTATCAATGCAATGCTGTCTGAAGTGCAACCAAATGCACTTTTTCCCCACTACACAGTTACATCCGCCTGTAACAACAAAAAATGTGTTACTTCTAACATTCCCATTTGACTTTGCCCTTTTAAAGAAGAAGTCTAATACCATTTGGGGATTGCTGACAGATGATTCCATAAGCTGGACTATGACTACATCCAGGTTTTTCAGCAGCTGTCGATTGATGGTTTCTGAGAACAGGCTGTAGAAATACTGTCCATGAGAGAAATTGATCAGGTTCTTCTGGGATGCTCCTGATAATGGCACAGATAACACCACTGTGTTCAACAGCAGACTTACTAGCTCCTCACACTGTGAAAATTATGGTATAAAGACAGAGTTATCTTAAGCACATAAAGTTCTACTCATTTCTTATAAAAGCCCATGAGTCTTCTTTAAAGTGTTCATTCCAAACTCTTTTAAGTTACCAGAAAGCATAAAAATAAAGCACAAACAGAATACCGAAATGCTTGTTATCTACCGTTGTCACTCAATTAAGCCAAAGAATCCTTACAGTTCCTCTGCAGGATTATGAATAAAACATCAGCCTCATCTACCCAAAATACGGGTAGAATACTATTGATGATGAATATTAAATGATGATTCGGTATTAAAACTGGAGAACTGTATCCTACCTGGTCATCAATTGCAAAGGCTAGCTGCAGGAGTCTATCAGCTAATCGCTTACTGCTGATGTCTAATGATGGAAGAGATATCCTTTCACCCCCAGGTGCAATACCTTTATAAACAACTGAAAGAAGCTTAGAGCCAACTGAGAAATTAGGCCCTTCATCCTATGGAAATAAACAAACAAGTGACAATTAATATAAGCTGAAAAAATAACATAAATGCCTTCCAATCCACCTGTATAGCTAATGAAAACACTTGAACTCCAGGTAATTTTCTTACAAAGCGATGCAACTATACCATTACAAGATACCTTTCTAACCAAGGAACGAGATTTTTAACATGACAACACTGCTGCATACAAAGTTCAGAACAAACTAATGGTAATTTGAAAATCTTCAAAAGAGTCTGATCCTCCTCCAGATTGTTTTCAGATAACTACTACAGAAATAAAATGAAAGCTTAGTCAGAACAGGTGGGCCACAAAAGGTAAACCATGCAGCTCCTTGATTATCACCATCCTACAATCACAGCTCTAGCTTTTGTTTAGATATAGAGGATATATGGCAAACACCCCACAGAAATTAAATATTGTGTTACTTGATAAATATAGCCTTGCTCACCAGTAGACAAATTCTCTCAGTGCTTGTGGCTGTTGCATAGCCTGTTTTCCTTCAATTGCCCAAAGTAAAATAATGGACTACAATCAGAAACTTAGTAGAAAGAGTTCTTTTGAGTAATATAGCCTGGACCCCCACCCCCCAACTGCTCTCCATCCTGTTTTCCTGCAACTCAGACCCACTATATTGCTTCTGATCAGCCAGAATGTATTCCTTTTCTAATTTCCCCCATCACTTTGAATGTTCTCTGTTTAAAAATGGTTGAAAAACGCCTCCTTTATAGGATAGTGAAATCCAGGCCTTAGAAATTGGAGAAAGACAGACATAATTATGAAGATTGTTCAAACCTCAGTACTGAGCTACTCAGATTTGTAAAGTAAACATAAAACATCCATTTCTGACCCTATTCAACACCAGCTCTTCACTGTTAATCTCATTTTACGCAACTTCTTCATCTGTTCTCTGTTTTCATACTGGCCTTTTACACAGGAAAAGCTCTTTACTGTATAAAAATATCCACCATTATTTTCTGGGTAAACAATTACCTGATTGTGAAGAACAGAATGAAGCAGGCCAGATTTCTGGAGTTGCTTGCAGGCAGAAAGGACAGCACTAAACCTAACTTGATCAAAACGTGCATCTGAATTAAACAGATCAACAGAACAAAGGTCCTCAAAGCTAAGGAGAAAAGAAAAGCAATAACATTACATTGGTGGGGAGCTCCATGTGCAACCGTACACAACATCATTTGCTTTCCATTTCTCATGGTGAGTGGCATTTGTTTTGGATTCAGGCTCACCAGAAAGCCCCTACTTACCTCTGCAGTGTGATTCTTTTTTTTATGCACAGTTTCAAAGATTCCTTATAGGGAGATTTCATTAAAGCTTTCATGAGTCTTACTGAGATATCTGGGAGATTTTTCATGACTTGCACATCAGCAGTGTTAAAGCCTACACGTGATGGATCACACACTGTCATCACCAGAAGCTCTATAAGGCTTGCATTAAGCAAGTCCTTCTCAAGTAGCTAGAAAGAATAAAACATTAAATAAAAGATTTAAAAATCCATTTAGATTTTGTTATTTTATTCTCCAAAACTTATCTTTAGTCCTCATATCTAAAATGAAACAAACCATGGAATGGTAACTACTCTCACTAAGTGACATTCTCTTTCTCTATGAAATGTCTGGCTTTCAATCAATTGTCCTAATACACGGAAGTTAAGTATCTATAAAGATATACATAGGATGTATGCTATCTCAAACTGCACGTAAGATCTTTTTTGTCCACACAGGCCTGTTTCAGTCTTGATTATACACCTGTAATCACCTTGAAATCCAGATGTACACCTCTGTCTATTAGAAACTAACTCAAAACAAGAGACAGTCACAATCTCAGAACTAAACCTGGTGGTGTAAATTTTGTAAGAGACTCATAAGTACTATACTGTGTATAGTTAAATATACAGCCTGGAGAAGAGCAGGCTCCGGGGACACCTTATAGCAGCCTTCCAATACTTAAAGGAGGCCTACAAGAAATCTGGAGAGGAACTTTTTACAAGGGCATGTAGTGATAGGATGAGGAGTAATGGCTTCAAACTGGAAAAGGGTAGATTTAGATTAGATCTCAGGAAGAAATTTTTCACTCAGAGTGGTGAGGCACTGGAACAGGCTGCCCAGAGAAGTTGCAGAGGCCCCACCCCTGGAAACGTTCAAGGCCAGGTTGGATGAGGCTTTGAGCAACCAGGTCTAGTGGGAGGTGTCCTTGCCCATGGCAGAGGGTTTGGAACTACGTGATCTTCCAAACGAAATCATTCTATGATTCTATGAAATACAGTTTATATTGCACCAAAGCTAGGCAAATGGAGAGACCCGAGTATTATAATGAATTCAAGAAAGAATTGCCACAATCTGCCTTTCTGCCTTTTAAGCGCTATCACCTCCATACATTTAAGGCCATCAGAAGTCATGCAAGAAATATTCATTGCAAGTACTCCATACAGAATGACAGTTTCATAGTCAATATACAACTGGAATATACAGGAAATAATAATTTCTTTAATCAAAAGTACAGGAACCACTAAAATTCAACTGTGTAATATAATTCTTTTCACTTACATGTGAAGACCATAACAGTTTGTGACACTTAGTCATCAATTTTAATTAAAGCACCACTAAAGATTATGTTCTCCAGCAAACTACCCTCACAATGAAAACACAAATCTTTAACTACATTTAAAATTTGTATCTTTTATCCGCTACAGAATTCTGTGCCTACCTTCCAGAAATCCTGCTGGCAGGTTTCCAGGATCATGGTGACAAACTCCATGATTCGGACTACAATTGTACACTTGCTGTAATTATACACATCTCTCTCCTGTGGACTGAACATGCTGCCTTTCGAACTGCAGTCAAAGCACTGCTCTGCCGCATGGATATCATGCAAAGCAATAGTTTCAAGGAAAAACTGCACAGCTTCCAAGAATGAGGATCTTTCATTTACACCTAAGAAGAACCATAGTAAGTTGAAATAACACAGCAGCTCTTAACCTTTAAATATATTATTTTGTGTCTGGAAGAAAACAGTCAAACTGAGAAAACAAACAGAAATCCAGCACATCTCACACCAGTATTTTCTGAAAGCACCATGCCAATTCCAAATATTAACATTCTGGGAAGCGAAGAGCAGCTTTCTACTTACTGATCGTTCCAAGCACTTACTAATGATGACGACTTAGGCATGTGTAATAAAAAGGATAAAAATTTTAAATCCCTACTTTTGAATAATTTAGCCCTACGCTAACTTCATCCAACAATGATCTTACAGTACTGCTTTAAACCAAGACAGAGATGACATTCACAGATGGACTATCTAGAACTTGTACACGATTTCATGTATGAAGTAACTATACAACTGTACTAACAGTGATAAAAAGCATTTTGTTTAGTCCCGCATGAATAATTAAAAGAACTTTTTAAGAGACTCAATGGCTACACAGGTTATTATTATGCACCCGATCAAAATTCAAATAACAAGGCTTTTGGACCTGATGCAGTTGAAGCATCAGGAAGTGAAGAAAGGTAACAAGTACAGGGCTCGAAGTGAAGAGGGGACTTCTTTCATTGCTTTCTGATAGCTCCCCTCCAGACATTAATAAAGAACAGGTAAACAGCTTTGGAAGGATTTAAAAAAAACCCAACCAACCAACCAAAAAAACTCAAACAAAAAAAAACAAAATTAAAAATCTGTCTCTTAGTCAAAGAAGTTGCTGGTGATTGGACGACAGAGACAGAAATATAGAGGTATATTTCTAGGACAAAAAGGAAACATTTTAAGATAACACTATTAATAACGTACTTCACCAAAAAACATCCAGTACAACAACCGTCATTTAAACGTTTGCAAGAGTTGGTAAAACTCATCAATGCTACATTAAAGAAAAAAGCTTAAAGTCCAAGTTAGGAACTCATCTTGTATGGGCTTTGTGTAGCAGACATAAATGAACCTAATGCAACAGTTAATCGCTCACCCAGTATTTCATGAGGTTTGATCATACGCAGCTCAAAGAACGTATTGTAGCAGTCCAGTGCTGCTAGGAACATATCCATCCACCGCATGACAGTCTGTAAACTGAAGGGCTCCTGCATACCACGGAAAGTTGGCTGAGAAAGGATCCCAGATGGACTTTTGGCATTGCTGCCACCTCCTTCAAATTTATTAATAAGGAAAGAAACGTCTCGGTTTTTCAGAACATCAGCCAGCCAAGAAGATGGAGACATGCTTCCTGACAAATAAAAACAGAAGTATGAATTTTCTAGGAAAAAAACATTTCAATCTAGCAAGGAATTAGAGGCAAATGGACTGATATGCCCAAACTTTGTGTTTTAAACTGGATCTTCTAGCAGAGAAGGTATTGGTTTTGGTGTAGCTTTGGTTATACTACTTAAATTACCCACAAAGAAGACGTCAGTTTGTGAGATGCTCCCATTAGTTCCCAGTCAGCAAATACTCCTTCACTGTTGGATACAACAGCAGTTCTGGGCCTGTAAGTTCTCCTTTCTGGCCAGAATGAAGTTGCCCACAAACCCTAAGGTTCCCACAATATTTCATTTCCAATATGAGCAACTACTCAGTTTCTATTTAACTGCACCGAGTGAACAGACATTTACCTCAAAAATAATTTTTCTTGTAATTAATAGTTTGCACAGAAAACAGAGGGGAGGCATACACAGTATTTAGAAAGCAAAGATAATAGTGCATTGTGACTTACAATACCTGGTAATAAAGGAACAAATTCATAGAAGAGCTCCATGGCTTTATGTCGGCACTCTGTTTGAGGTCGTCCACATTGCACTAAGAGCCACATGACAATGTCCACAAGACACACTGACTTAGTAGCTGGAAATCCTCTGCACAAAAATATTAGGGATTAACAGTCCTCATGAAATCTACCAAGAAACCATAGTCTTCCAGTTGAAAAAAAACAAAATGTTTCACAAGCATTATGAATGTCCATTAATCTATCTAGCCACAACCCATAGGCACTACAAGAAAGAGCTCTTCTACAAGCACATCCTGCACTGCTTTCCTTCTCCCCACTCTACTACGGATCCCCAGAGCACAGTCTTCGCAGTAAAATTTTAAAAAGCAGAATCAGATCTCTTTCCTTCTCTCTGTAACACTCAAGGAGACAAAAATGGAGATTAAAGCTTAAAAAATCCCATACAGTTTTCCCTTGTCCCTAATTATCCAGTTTCCTAACTCACCATATGCCACAGCAGTGAGCTAACTCCCAGTCTCCACTTGCCTGTTTCTTCAGGGTCACAGGACAATTCAGGTCAGAAGTAACCTCAGGAGGTTTCTAGTCCAACTGTGCTAAAAGCAGGGTCAGCTATGCAATCAGACCAGGTGGCTCAGAGCTTCACCCAGAATCACAGAATTGTAGGGGTTGGAAGGGACCTCTAGAGATCATCTAGTCCAACCCCCCTGCTAAAGCAGGTTCACTTAGAGCAGGTTGCACAGGATCATGTCCAGGCGGCTTTTGAATATCTCCAGAGAAGGAGACTGAATACTGAATCCATTCTTGTATATCCAGCCTGACACTGAATCCATTCTTCCTTCTTCCACCTTTTTCACAACCCCTCTTTAATCACTGATCATCCTACTGCAGCTTGTCCTACTTCTGCTAACACTTACAGCAATAAAAAAAAACCAAAACAAAAAATCTTGGGAGGAGTTTCCTCCAAACGCTTTGTAATACCAGTGCCAACGTTATTACAAACACTGCTGTGAGGGGCACACGCTTCTCTTGCCCTTCTGTCCTTACCAAACTAAAGCAACCTCTCTGTTATGAGCTCACCACGCTGGAATAAAGAACGACCATCATGACCCTTTTTTATCATATCCAGCATTTCTCACCAGTGGTTCAACAGACATATCAGGAGATGTCTATTAGCAACGCTCACAGGATGAATTCCCCATTCAGTCCTAAGTATTAATGGAACTACATACATCGTTAACAAAAATGTAACATTTAAAAAGCAAAAGAATGACAAATTGCTGACCGTGGCACTCGCCGTTTTCCTTCCTTGTTCAGAGAAGGTGCTTTATGCTTGATTATGCGCTTCAGGTGATTAATAGTATCACAACATTGTTGAGTGGTACCTGTCAGAAAGAGAGAATCGACATGTATAAATAAATGCTAGTAACTTGGTTAAATGAATCAAGGTATTATCACTATAGAAATGGTGCAAGAGACTTACACACAGGATAATGTCTATCACCTCCACTACTCTGTGCTTCTATGGTAAATTTTTCAAGGCCGCAGAACAAGATCATAAAAAAACAAGATCAACATGGCCTGAGCCAACTGTGAGGCCTCTGCTATAAAACTGTGTATTCTATTTTCCATGCTCATACTTAGAGAAACTGTAAAATTCTCCTTACGACTATTTCTTCTTGGGCCACTTCTATCATATCCTGAGTTGTTTCTCTGAAAGAAATAAATCTTTGTAACATCAGTTTTTGGTTTTACATTCTAATTACTATTAATTGATGTAAGGCAGAGCATAAAAAAAAAAAAAAAAAAGAGAAGAGCGAGTTTACTGAAGAAACATTAGTATTGTGGAAGAGGTCGCAGATTCTTCCCACAACTACATACTGTTGTAGGGAAGAATAACAAGGCAAACAGGAAAGGGTATTACAAAATTGTGGAAATCTTCCACTGACTATACAGAAATGCCAATTTTTCAAGCATTTCATTTGTTATAAAAGAGTAGACTTCAAGATTCTCATCAAGCTACGTTTTTATAATGTGTAACTGCAAAACCAGGACTCAAATCAAAAGCACCCCTAGCATTTTAGTGTTACTATGAAACTGTAAATCATCATAAATGTGAAAAGGTTCTTTCTCTCGAGCACAGAATCTTCCACCTTTGTAAGTTGCAAGGAGTCGATTCAAAGAGTTCCTAACTAGATATCAAATGACCTCTCTATCAGTAATGAAAAATAATCCTTCCTTTGTCGCACAAGTAAGCACATTTACTTTTCCTCCAGTTACAGATTCATGGTTTGATTTAGTTTTACTTCTCTAATCAAAGATTCAACAGGATAGCTTTTTTCTTCATTCCATAGTTAATTAATTATAGCTCACCTAATGATTTCTCATCTGTATGGGTTAAGGCTAGACTTTCCAGAAATACAACCAATGCTTCAAACACAAACTGCTCCACCAGAGAATTTTCTTCCCTTTAAAAATCAGGAATAAATATGATGAGAAACATGAGTAGAAGAAGCACCAAGTCTGAAATTCTAATTAAAAAAAAAAAAATTAAAAAAAATACTGTAGAGACAAACTACACAAGATGTTTGTATGAAAAAAATACATCTAAACCACTCTAAAAGAATAGCAATGAAGATTTGCTGACAGCCTTTAAAAGGCATAAGTAGCTTCCCACAAACTTGTCATAGAAATATAATCTTCTACACTCTCCACTTGCAGAAAGCCTGAACTACAAAATTATAGTTAAAAATTAATAATCTAACTCAATTTTACAGCTATTGTATTCATTAATAGAATGAGTGCCAGTGGATGACTGAGTTCTATGCTCAATTCTTTTTATCTCCTTGAACCTTTAGTACTACCTTTAGTTAGCTACTGTTCTGAGCTCTGTTTGCTCACCGAAATTCTCTGTAGATGTTGTTAAAAGCAAGTGCTGCACCCAGTCTCTTGAAAGCACTGGGATGAAGAGCAAGACTATACAACCGTTTAAAAAGGGACTTGGTGTTTGCTGGGCTTTTCTCCTGCTGTCTTGGTGTCGTCTGCTTAATAGACCATTTCAAAAATTCACGTATGCATTGACCACAGAAATCTCTCAAAGTGCTGTCAACTGGATCCACTATGCCAGTCTGAAATTACACAACATTATTTCATTACAAGAATGAAAAAACCCAACGCATTGTCTCAGTGCAGTTATTGAAGCAGTTTATTTACACAGTAGTAGTTGTCAGTTCAAAAAAATGTACTCACACTTTCCCAGAAGTAATAAAGCCTCAAAATTATTACTGTCCAAGAGGCAATATTTCCAGCCCTCACAGCACTGGATTAGGCCTCAAAGATCTGGATTTCTATTCCCATTTCAGCTACTGAACAGTTTAGAAGCCTTATGTAAGTCACTTCATTTTCTAATGAGCCAGTTTCCTCTGCTTTAGAAGTGGTGTGGCAACATTGACTTTAATTTACAAGAAGTACTGCAAAGCCTCCTGATCTATCTTGCCACCAGCAGGTCAGTGCAAAAAACAGTTTTAAATTTAAAGCTTTTATGCCTGGTGAAAGCAAATAAGCTTAGACGAAAATTAAGCACACATCGAAAGCAACTTTCACTCAGAGTAGGGAAAAAAAAAAAAAAAATTATGCATTTCAGTAGTTCCTTGTATACACTGATGATAAAAACAGTGTTTCATTAATCCTATAAGCACCCTAAAGACACTACCTGCATTTTGAGAATGTCAAAGAAACAGAGAAATCCATCATCAAAGTCTCGGCTAAAAAACATTAAAAGATCACAAAACTGATAACCTGCTTTCCTTCTTTCAGACAAATAAGGAGCCATTATATCTGTTTATGTGCTCCTGGTTCTTTCAGTAGTAAAATGATGCTAGTTAAAAATAAAGTCATACGGCACAGAAAAGAGAAGAGGAAGACTTACGACCTACCAAAATAGCTTCCAGGAACACCACCGTATCTTGACTCTCAAATTTTTTGTTGTTCGTAAACCAGTGAATGAGCTGCATGACTAAAGGCTCATACAACTGTCTTGTTACCTGAAAAGAGTAAAAGCCAACTACATTTAAAGGATTAATGTATTTCTATGCTATTTTGCTATTCAAAATACGTAATAACAACACCAACAAAAAATCTTCATTGAAAATGGGTCTATAAAATGAATAATCAGCTTCATATTACGTTCCCATATCAAAGATTAAAAAAAAAAAAAAATTAAAAAAAGTCTGGTTAGCTGCTTTCTATTCAACTGGTCCGAAAAGATCTTCAAGCTTAGTCTCAGTAAGATCCTCTGAGACAGACAAAAAACATCGCGTGCCATGGACTGAAATGCCAATATACAGCCAGGGAAACAGGGAAGTTTGGTTTTAAGCTGTATTTTGATCTAAAATCTCTCTTAACTTTTACCATATACATTATTCTAACTTGCTGGATTTCAACAATTCTACCTGTAAGTCAACTTGATCAAATACTGTCATACGATAACATGAAGGAAAGAACCATTAAATATACTTGCTTATAATACAGTGTGTATGCCTGTGTGTATTGGTTTGGACCAATCCAGACATCATTTACCTATGGATTATGTTCAGCCATATGCCAGCAAAAAGGATTTCACCTAAACTGGCAACATAGTTTCCTGTATATTTGAACAGAACACAAATCCCTTTGGTCTAAAAATAGAATCTGGATACCAGGGTCCAAACAGCAGTCTGAAAAGGCACAAGATCCGTAATTTCAGTGGAGCTGAACCTATGGGTCTATTTTGTTTTGTGTAAAGGAGGAGAAATACCAAGTATCATCCTTAGCTATCAATGAGGCAGCTACAAATTCTCTCCCAAATGCTTTTCTTGTGAATTGTAGCTTTGCACTCATTCAATACTGAAATAATCAATTTCACCTCGTATTAACCTATTACAGGAAAAGAAAAATATGGAAATTAAATACAGCAATAAAGAACAGCTACTACCACAAATTCTTTGAACAGATCTTGAAACTTGAATCTTGAAATCCCCATGTATTTGTACACTCCTCTGAGTTACTCCGAATTGCGCTCCATTATTGAAGTCTTTGAAAGGGCTTACATGCCCCCTCACCCCCAAAATCCTGAAAAACTATCCCTAAAATAGAATTTCAGTTTACAAAAAGGGAACACATCAGGATAACTTCTAACAGGATAACTTCTACATAAAATTATAAATTCATTCCAAATTTAGAGGTATTTTAAACAAGCTAAAATGCTTATAAATGAATCCTTTTACCTGGTCTACATCACAAGCAAGACGAAGCAGTACTGGAAATATTCGTTTATGCAACTGATACATGGGTGGGGGACCCTGATGTCCTTCTGGCATCTGAGATGCTTTCCCCAACATATACGTGACTATGCCATGTAGCAGCTCACATGCTGCAACCTGAAATTTAAAAATGGCTTTGGTTATGCATCTCTTACTTTCACAGAGAAGACAAAATTGTGGGCAGGAGAGAACGAGTCAAAAGAAAGGATATACTTGAGAAATCATTCCAATCTATGCTAAATCACCTGTTCCAGAAACAGATCATGACCATGGAAATAATGTACACGCATTCCAACTGGCCTTTGTCCTTATGTTCTAGTCTCTATCACGGGCAGTGACTGTTCAGCTGGAGAAAATCCATCATTGCGTAAGTCACCCATCAGCATGTGTTCAAGGATACCTCCATTCTGGACTGTCTTTGGATATCAACACCCCAATCCAGCAAAGCAGCAAAATATTTGCTTAAGTGCTCTGCTGGACTGGGCCCACAACCTCACAGGCTAGGCATGAGAAGGAGGCCAAACAACACTGAAGATCAACTAGCTTAAAGTTTTCATTTTTATGTTAAGTCTAACTCTCAAAGCACAATGGTGCCTGATAGAGCTTGTAGCAACTTCTGCTCTTTAGTTTTTAAACACTCAAAATAATGTCATCATGAAAGAGCACCAAAGAAGCATATTGCTACCTTTAAACTAATTAATTAAAACATGTCTTTCTTAACAAGACAGACATTATTTTATGCAGTATTTATCAGCCAGCAAAAAAAAGATGCAGAAAAAACATCAATACTTTTGTTTGTCTGTCACTTGCAGAAAGAGCCAGTTCAGTCACACGAGGCAAGAATAAATCCAAGTAGATGACAGGCTTCATATCTGCAAATGGTACAGCAAAGCTTAGACGTTTCTCGGTGTCCCAGGATACACATTTCTTCATCATCTCTTCTGCAGAGGTAGCTAATCCATTTGAAAAAGATCAAAACAAAAAATAAGCTTTCTATAATATACGTAGAGCAAGTATTTCCATAGCTCAGTCAAAAATCTATAACCTTCCAACTTCAGTTAGATTGCCATAAAATGTTAATGCTTTATAAATTACTGGATGCATTACCAGATGTATGTTAGAAGGCTGGTTTTATTTGCGTATCCAAACAGCTGTTCAGCCACCACATGAAAAAAATAATTGCAGCCAACGTTTCAGGAGACAGTCGCAGCAGCCTCCAGTTTCAATACAGGTAAGTTTGGAGACAATTATAAACCCAGAAGACACTGAACCCATTTGATTTAAAATACTTCTTTAAGACGTCCAGTAAGACAACCTTTGTCTTCTACTGTTATAAACAATTCTTGAAGATCAGATCAAACAAGAAGATCCAACATACAGACTCCTGCAGTTGCACAGAAAGTGACTACATTTATGGCTATATCCTCCAAGGAAAAACGGCCATACTTACTCCCTTCTCTCCCTATATTCCCATATTTGTTAATTTGGTGAACAAAGTCTGACCACACTTCGTATTTAATTTCCAGGTAATAATGCTACCTTCCCACAGTATTTCTGCATAAGCAACAAAGAAGTACTTGGCAGAAAGAAAATTGATTATAAAGGCAGAAAAAACAAACCTAAGCACTAACAGAAAGGAACGTAACTTCTATACAACTAGATTAGTTTTCAGACTGACTAAATTTTGCACTGAATCTATCCCTTAAATCTCATGGCCAGGTACTTACGCTATACTTTTCCATTTCTGTTTTAATTAGGTTTTATGATATTTAATAATTAAATTATAAAGCTTATTCACTGACTGAACAGAGAAGAACAGTTTTTTGGGGTTTTTTTTGAGAAGGCACTCAAATGGAGCTCTACTACCTGGGCATACTAAAGGCATGGTGCACTTTAAACTCACAAACAAAGTAGTAAGCTTGCCGAGACTTACACAATTCACAGGCTGCAGTTCTGCAAAACTGGATTAAATGAAAATTGTAGTAAAAAGGTGGAAACAAGTACTGAAGAGTTACAAACTGGGGCAAAGTTTTAAAATGGCTTTGCAGCCAGAAGGCAAAGGGAGGGAATAAATAAAACCATATATGCAGATACATGTAATTTTTTGCCTTTAACGAAAGTTTTCTACGTATTTCCTGCATTCCACAGTAAGTTAGTGAATACTTTGCTCTGCTAAACCCCAGAACTGAATAAACCCAATTTTGTTTAAACATAGCTTTCCTTGAAAATCTCATGCATTCTCATAAAGTGATGTTGAGACCTCATTGAAACCAACTTTCAAGAGAGACAGCAGAAGCCTGTAAATATGTTTATTTACACTGACAGGACACTCACCTGTAATTAAGCTGTGGTTGATCTGCCCTCCCAAAGATCCAAGAAGGCGTGCCACTCTAGTCCTTACTGCTTCCAAGGAGGGACTGTCATCCTAAATAATTCAACAGATTTAAACTAGTGAAGGAAGAGTTACTTCTATATAGAAGTAATTTGGTTTACACAGTAAAGGAAGGTTTTATGTATGTTATTAACATATGGATGAAGAAGGTAAAATGAAACCTGTGGGGAAGAACCACATCAAACAAGAGATCAGTTTTGTTTCAATAAGCAAAAGAGGGGAAGACTGGAAAGCATTTTCATCACATTTTAAGGGCTTCAATTGCCATTTCTCAAGTAAAGGTTAAAATTTTATCATCACAGATAACACATACCCACAGAATAACATAATAGTCTGAAAAGTAGAAAGAAATCCAAAGTAAAAAATTACGCTTTTCATTTGCTTTAATCCCAGAATGTAAAAGTCTAGATCCTGTATCTATATATAAGCAGCCAGTCGATTTTCACAAGCAGCCTGTATGGGATGTAAAATTTACTCATTTTGTTTAATGACCACTAGGTTGGAAAGAGTTTTATATACATACATATAGATGAGTAACTACTACTTTCTCATATACATATATGAGTAACTACTAGTTTCAGGCCTAAAAAAGGTTTAGTCCAAGTTAATTTGTGCACTGGAATATACAAGTAAAACTACACTTTTTTTGAGATACTTGAGAAGCCACTGGTCAAAATAATCAGTATGTTTGACTTCTAAGATGATGAACCTAGCCACAAGATAATTAAAAAAAAAAAGTTACACGTTCACAAAATGGTATTTGCACACTGCACCGCTGCTAAGGTGGGACCTGACTTTAGGTGTAGGAGTTAAATTTTTGTTTCTATAATATATCAGTCTAGCAGCGATGCTGACTTACAGGATTTCTTTAGTTTCCTTTCCCTGCTTCATTCCAATTCTCACCCTAGAATATGACATCTTTCCAGCTGTGCTGATGTAACAGCTTTTTGAGCCACACTGTTTAATGAGATTCATTGAGCTGAGCCTCAGAAAAAAGTATGTATGCAAGAAAGGAAGAGAAACAGTGGGAAGTGATTAACTCACATTTAACTCTAAAAAGAAACAGTGTTCTTACCAATGAAAGAGTCTTCGCTTTTCTCAAACGCTGTATCACAACTTTATTAAATCCCTTCTGGGCTGCTCGAGAAAGTTTCCTTACTTCCCAGTTATCCTGGGATTCAGCTGATGAACAAAAAAACCTGCATATTAACATCAGTTTATTGTACCTGCACCTCATGCACCTATTTTCAGTTTCCTTAAGAAAACCCATCCTGGTTTTGCCTGTTTTTATTTTTAAGATGCGACAACTATTCTTTCATTTAAAATCTTTATTAAGGAATATAAGTCTCTATTAGTGAAAACTAAGCTGCTTTAAGGATACAAAGGACAAATCACAGAGAAGTAGCATATAAAATGGCTACAAGTAGTCATTGTTCAGCAGCAGCAAACAAATCCTAGTTTAAGAAAAAGGTAAATTTTGAGGTGTAAGAGAAGTTATATTGTTCCAACCACAGGAAGTGGACAATATAGACAAAAGGTATATCATATCCATATTTCTAGGCGTAACTATACAAAAATTATTTTCCTCTCCCTCAAGACTAACAATTTTTTGCCTGTATGTACCTGTAGATGTAGAGTTTTTCAAATAACCGTCAAGAAGAGGCAGAATATCCTTGTAGTAAGGTTGCATTACATGTCTGGGGATGTGAGCTGACCAGTCTTCCAAAGCATCCAGTCCCAGATCAGCCATTGGTGTACAGCTAAGGCCCAGCTTAAACGCATTCTACATGTCAAATATAAAACTATCAGTCTTTCATTTTTATTGAAGGTATTATTATTGAAGGTACTATTTAAAGGTAAAAAAACCCCATATTTGAAAGCTTTTAGCACATAATAATAATCTTCCTTCCTAATAACTTTTATCTGCTTAACATCTCACTCAAGATCAGGACAGGAGATGTATATTATGTTGCAACACAGGCACCAACAAGAGTCAGCTTAGTGCAAAAGCAAATTCTGACAATTTACTTGTTTATCCAAAAGGTGAAGTCATTTGTACGCTATCTCACTGAAGACTTGCTCAACAGGATACTAACTTTCCTCCAAAATTTTTGTACGTGTTTTAGAAAAGGTGTTAGCTGTACATCACTTTGACCCACCTGCAGTGCAGGAATATAAGCTTTGATATCAAGCATGATGATGTCATGTGGTAAAGAGAGCAAAAAATTCAGGCAGGATGCCAACAACTCATCCTTATACTGTTTCATTTTTGCTGCAACCTAAAATTCAGAAAAATAGGTCAAGAACCATCATGAACCTTTTAAGATCTTGATTTAGATACATCAATATCCATGTAAAATAAACTCAAAACCAATGCCGGAATCTCATTCATCTGCAGACATTACCAGAAAGTACTTAATGCACAATTATACATTTATTTCTCAATTGTACGTGAATAGGTGACCAATACACCTCTTCTGACATTAAGTAAAAAAGACAAAAAAAGATCTTAAATCTCTGCTACATTGCACAATTCAAAGAGCTGGAATATTTTTATCATATATGTAATTTCCCAGAAGATATATTTTTGATTGAGTCATGTACATTTACATTCAAACTAAGAAAGATAGCCAGCAAAATCATTTACCTCTTTTCCAAACTTTACAAACAGGGCAAAGCAAGACCTCTTTTCTGGGTCTTCAGGACATTTTCTGAGACTCTGTGGACTGACACTCTACCAAACAGAAAACACAAGTCAACAGTATTAAAAAATTTAGTACACAGTACAAATATGAAGCATAAGTTCAACTCAGAATATATACATCACTGTCCAATATAAAACCGGTGTCAGTGAAAACTTGAAATGTAGGTTTGTTCTCTCAAAGCTTAGAAACTAACATTAATACTGCGCATTGAGGGTCAACTTTTTGGAACACACTTAATAGTACCCAAATAAGCAAGATATATAGGACTGAAAAACAACTTGTCAATGGCTTAATTTTCCCCTTGTTCTCTGTCGTGGTTTAACCCCAGCCAGCAACTAGGATCATGCAGCCTCTCACTCACTCCCCCCCAGTTCAGATGGGGGGAGAGATTTGGAAGAGTAAAGTGAGAAAAAACTCATGAGTTGAGATAAAGACAGTTTAATAGGTAGAACAAAAGTCATGCACGCATGCAAAGCAAAACAAGGAATTCATTCACTGCTTCCCCTCAGCAGGCAGGTGTTCAGCCATACCCAGAATAGCAGGGCTCCATCACACGTAACTGTTACTTGGGAAGACAAACACCATAACTACAAATGTCCCCCCCTTCCTTTTTCTTCCCCAGCTTTATATACTAAGCGTATCGCATATTATGGAATATCCCTGTAGTCAGTTGGGGTCAGCTGTCCTGGCTGTGTCCCCTCCCAACTTCTTGTGCCCTCCCAGCCTGCTCACTGTCAGGGCGGTATGAGAAGCAGAGAAGGCCTTGATTGCTTAACAACAACGCAAAACATGAGTGTTTTACCAACACTGTTTTAATCCCAAATCCAAAACACAGCACTATATCAGCTTCTAGTAAGAAAGTCACCTTCATCCCAGCTGAAGCCACAACACCTCCCATCTAACAAACCATGAAAAAAAAAAAAAATCCCTAACAGTGGATGTCCATGGGGCAAGAATGCTGGCAGAATAAAAAGAGGGCAATTCACAACAGCATCTACAGTACAAGCATCTACGCCAATGAGTTCCTGAATTTTCAGCGTCAGGGACAGCTCTGGGCTCTGTGATGGGCTACACACAGGATGGGATGAAGCACTGCCACTTTAGAATAGCTTCCACACTGCAAGTGGTGCGTCCACCAATTCAGCATCCTATTTCCTGTGGAAATCAGTGAGTGGAATACAAGTATATCCCAGAAGTTGAGTAATTAACCCATACATGTCTCTGCTGTTCTGGCTAGATTGTTTCTGATATCCAAGCCATCTTCTGTACTGTCTGCACTGCAAGGGTCCCCATACCTCTGTTTACTCAGCTCAAGATTTCAGAAAGAGCATTTACACATGGATGGTGTCTCTTCACAAACTTGGCTTCTAGTCTGCATGTTGACTTTCTGTGTGCTTGTAACTACAGAGGCATAGGATGCTATAAACATTTGAAACAACTTGATAACAGTTTCAATGAACTATTTTCCATAGCGCATAAAAGACTATATATAAAGAACTGCATCATCATTAATACAACATGTTAGCCCTCCACTGGGAAAAGAGACCTCACCTCAAAGTATTTTATTTTCTTGGCAATTTTCATTGTAACAGAAAGCAGCTTGTAGAATCCACTAATAAGAGGTAGTCTCGTTGAATGTATAACAAGCTCATAACCAAAGGAATATACCCAAGGGTTAAAGTATTCAACATGCCTCTCTGGAAGTATCTCTCTAAAATGGATGCACAGAAAACATACAGGGGTGGGGAAAGAAGAAAAAAAAAAAAAAAAAAAAAAAAAAAAAAAAAAAATAAATAAAATATTTCTTGGTATTTTTTTTTTCTTCAAAT
>VYXH01009287.1:356919-372582 GCA_013397275.1 Burhinus bistriatus | reverse complement strand
AAAAAAAAAAAAAAGAAGAACAAAAAAAGAAACTGAATAAAATATTTCTTGGTATTTTTTTTTTCTTCAAACTTTCAAGTCAGTACGAGAGAGAAGTATTGCTATAATAGAGCAGCTCCAAAGACAATGAGGGAATAATTACATGCTCCCTTCTGAGGCAAGCATAGAAAGATTCTTATTTTGCTTTACAGTGCAAAGCCATTTCTTCATCATTACATCTCGTTATTAAATTTACACAAACACACATACTCACATAGCACATTTCATTACTGAGACTGCAGTATTGCTAGGGAAAATCAACTGAACCTCCACAGGCAAACAATGCTGTACCTTTCACTTAATGCTCCATGCTACTTTATGAAGACTGTATTTCTGGTGTCTGAAGTATTTCATATATATGGCCAGTATAATACTAAAAGTTACAACATTTACTGAAAGACATTACACCCATATAAAGAATTCCTTGTTTCCTGTACTTTGTAAAAGAACTGAGCTGATGAGCTAGGATGTTTTTACCTATGACCCACATGCCTGAAATGCACTTACTGTCTCCCTGTTAATAACCTTGTGTATTTTGAAATACGGTATATCCTCACAAGTCAGAAACAGGCACCTTAAGTAAATCTCACTTTAAATTTCTTCCAACCATTTTGTAACTTCCAAACTACATAAAAACATATTAATACCTGCAGAATTCCACTAGATTTATAAAGGCAATAAAGTCTGTTGGCTTCGTTGGCTGAAGGTTTGAAGCAGGGTCAGAAGTAGGCCCAACCAAAGCACTGCCAGTTTCATTCTCATCCTGAAAATAAATATTGAAGCAAGAACACTGGATCTGTGGCAACATAGAAAGCATTTAGACCTTCTTTCTAGATAAACAGAGTCTCCTCCTCTTTTTCTAGCTGCTACTAGCTAGTCTGACATAGACAAATGACTAATAATTGACACACCAATAATTCAAAGAAATAATATGGGATGCTTGGTCATAAGGAAAAAGTGACCAGAAAAATGAAAACCAGTAGGTGCCAGAGTTAGCATCACAGATTATATGAACTTCTTCCGATTCTGATGTTCCCATCTCCTAACACTGCAATGCAAAATCCAGAAATATGAAGTAAAACATTTTTACTAATATGGAAATTACTTCACGGACACTATGAGGAGGTATATAAGCATAATGAAAACAAAACGGGGAATGTGATTTTGGTTCCTCTACAACAGCAGAAATTAACGGACAAGTCATCAGGTCTCACCTGTTCATTAACATCCAGTTTCTGAACAGTTAGGTCCAACTTCTCAATAATCTTCAAAATAGATTTTATAAGTTCATCATATAGCAAGCGATTCAGGGACCGCAGTGGTGAATTTGCAATAAGAAAGTTTTCATCTTCAAAAACACATTCCTTTGTAGGAAGAAAAAGTTCACATTTCAAAACACCAATGAGAATTACTTCTTGAACTTACAAACCAAGATTTGAATGATTAAGAGAATTCAGCTTTAGATGTTCCTCAGCTATGGAAGCCTAAATTCACCCGTTTAATTCATTTATGAGCCACTAAATCCAGGAAACAGTTCTTCTACAGCATCACATTTGGAAAAAGTCTAGGATTAGAAAAGCAGCGATAAGACTCAGGATTACGTTTCCCTTTATATTTCCATGTTAACTATGCTGTTACCTTCATTGTGTCACAGTTCAGTAGACTTCTAAAGAGATACAGATAGTCCTTATACGTTGGTACTTTCCATCTCCCTGTCCCAACCTCTCCAGCTTCACGCAAGTCTTCTGATCCAGAAGTTTCTTTTCCAAAAAAATCCTGAAAGGACACAATATTTTTCAGAAACACTGCAGATGTACCTACGTAACTCAAGCCAAAACACAATGTAAAACTACTTCTGCAGGTAGAAACAGGAAATGTTTAGCTTTCTCATTTAACCAATCTGAAAAGAGCACAAACCAGTCAGCTCCTTGCAAAAATCTCTAAAGCTTTTCTCCTTCCAGTGGTCAGTTATTTGCGAAACTCTGTAGTTGTCCTGCTGCACAGGATTAAAAAGCTTTAAAATCCCCCCTTAACATAAACATTCAGTAAAACTTTTAAAGTGTCCAAAATTTGTTAAGCTGGAAGAAAGCTAGATGACCTTAAGTACAACCTACTTTGTTATAGACAACCTCAGCAAACAAGAACTGCAGAGAACAAAAGCCTATTTCCTGTTATTTTTTTCTTTCAGTACAAGAGGCACATCTTCATTATACCAAGCAGATGTAGGGACCAGACACTAATAACAACTGAGCCACAATTCAAAATGGATGGTACTGGTTTTGCTTCTTTGGGCCTTCCTCTGCTTACTGGGCAAGAACTGGAACGTATACTCTAGGAATCTAGATTAAGTAAGTATGCTTAAACAGTTATTTTACCTTCGAAAATGTGATTGGCTTGGAGAAGATTCTGATTAATCCCTGATGCACTGAAACAAACAAAAAAAATTGCCTAAACAGACTTAAAAAGGCACAGCATCCACATCACTCATTACGTTAGCAATGAATTAAATCACTCTTCTATTTTCTGTATTCTGTCATGATAAGGGAGAGGCAAAAGAACACTTGTTCTCTAAGGACAAATGTAGCCAAAATCAGAGCCATAATTTGGTGTTTCACAGGGAACCAATTTTGAACTTGCTCCTTACTACTTTTTCTCAATACTGCTTTGACTTTTGCTTGAGTCTGAATGCAGTTATGACCAAGGCATTGCCCATAATGCCCATAATGAAAAAGGCAACAACTCCCAATGACTCTCACAGACATGGACTTAGGATCTCCATTCTGGTGTGGTGCTTGAGTGCACCACATCCCAAATCAAGAACATGGAAAATAATGAAAATGCCACAGCAATAGAGAAAAGCCACTGTAAATAACTGAAAGAAATGAAAAATAATTATAGTTATTATAATGAAGTGTCAGCATGCTGGAAGCTACTAGAATTGTCAACTACCAATGCTGACACATTCATTATTACATTCACAGGACTGTATCAGACTAACTGCATATTTGGAATTTTCATTTTTACTATGTACAAGTTCCAGAGCATAAAACGATTGCCTTTCTAATAGAGATGACACTCACCCTACTTTCTGTGGTATTTTGTAGGGGTAACTGAACAGACTTTTATAGAGTTTTCTGTGAAATCCCCTTCTCCCCACAATCCTTCAAAGCAGGAACATAAGTCTTAAGTTTAAACAGGTTATCACAAAAATATATTCTCCTGTCCTTGATGATACCCTGTCATCCAAAACAGTTGTTAAATATATTCCTTAAGTGTTTTAACAATGCTATTGAAAAATAACACAATGAGAACCCTAAATTTCCATTATTAGAGGATGGGAAAAGCTTCATCTTTGATCCCAAATGGCTATTACACACATCTCTCTTAGAACCAGTTAATAAATCTAAGAAAAAAAATTCCAAACCGAAAAACCACAACAAAGTTAACATCACAGACTCACCCACAGTGCTAATAAAACTCCAGAGAACGGGACCTTTTCCTGAGAGGGCTAGAAATACCTTTATTATAGATCTGCAACAGACTAACTGCATTTTTTCACTGTATTGTGGAAAGCTATTGATCTGCAACACAACTAGATGTTCAAGAACTGGAGTGTATACTTCAGGAATCTAGAAGAAATAAAAACAAAACACCCATAATGCAAGGACAATGACTATAACTCAGTATCAATGTGAAGAATTATGCTAAATTATTTCAGCAAGACACTTTGTTACAAGACTTCACATCATGACCTGCTCTGAGAACAATAAAAGACTTAGCAAGTGAATTCATCTTGCATATAAAAAAGAACCAAAAAACCCCAAACAAAACAAACAGAATAAGAAAGTTTCCTGGAACACATAGAAAGCAGCTCTTGAACAGATTAGTGCTTCAGTGGCACCAGTTTTAAGCTTATTAGAAAAGTACTAATTTAATTAAACAATAATAACACAGCAGCATAATCTGTTCATCCTCAATAATCTGAATACAGAATGAAAGTGAAAGTCTCGTCTCTGCCCCAACCTTGCTTCCCAGCTCCAGTTAAGATCCAGAAAGCCCTCATTAGGGCACAGACAGCATAGCATCAGAGGAAATATAAGTATCGGCCTCTGAGAACATGCTAAGTATCAGTACCAAAAGAAAAAGCAGCAATACAGTGGTATAAATCACATAAAGAGAAGGGTAAGGCTAGGTCCAAATAAATTAGCTTAGTCTAAAATAAATAAAAACCTATTTGCATTTGACTATCATGGTTTTCATTACAATGCACTGTAGTATTTTATTTAGTATATTCTGTGCACTTTCTTTCCTGATATTCTTCCCATCCTGTAGGAGCTAAATGTCCTGGTATTTCAGATAAAGAAACACCTTCTATCATAGGTAAGTTCACAGCTACTACCTCCCTACACATCCATAGCTGCAGAAAAAAAATTGACTGGTACTTTAAATACTCCACTTACTGTATCTATATGGAATATCACACTTGCGATGGACTGGAGGAAACTTGGTAGCTGGTACAGATGGTCATCTATTGTTTCTGCTTCTGTGAGGTACATTTGCTTACAGCGCTGAAGGAGCTCAACATACATATCATCAACATCCTTAGAGTGTATAGCTTTACAGGGCTTACAGAGAGAAAATAAAATACTGATTTAGCAACTTTGTACAGTCACGCAAATGCATTGTGTAGCACTAAAACCCAGCCAAGTCGTCACTGAATCATAATAAGAATAATCCTTTAAATTTTTCGAGGAACCCGGTTCATCTGAATAAACTAACTATTCTACTGGCTACACGTATGAAAAACATGGTACCTGCAATGAACTAAAATAATGGTTCACTGATGCAGTGTGCTTTACTGTAAGAGTACTTGAACTTTCAATGACATACTGTTCAATTCAGCCTCAAAACCGTGGAGTTTGGCTGTAAATATCTTAAATACGGCATTACGGACGCTAATATTCACTTGTATTTTGACCTGGTAAGTAGCTTACCTTAATGTGGCTTAACCAATCATCATTCACAGGCTACTACTATTTAACATTTAACCCAGCAGCCCAAATTCTGAACTTTTATTGTGCTAGGATCTGTGCAAACAGAGGATAAAGACTACTCCTAAACTAAAGAACAAGCAGAAAGCATCCCAAACAGTACTAGAGGGTATGTAATAATGCATATGAATTTCTATATAATGATTTGAAAATCACAGTATTTAGCATGACCTAGGTCAAAAAGCAGTCTTTGTGGAAAAGGAACCATGTCACAGGCAAGAACTCTAGTAGGGAATTGACCATGGAAAAAGAATGGACTAATTTAGGTAATGACTGAATATGAGAGTTAGGCTAAAGGTTGAATCTAGTCTGCCTAAAAACAAAACGACAAAATTAACACTATCCATTTATCATTTATAGAACTGCAAGTATTACTTTAAAATTATGTTAGTGATTAGACAGTAAAAGAAATATTCTGCCTTGAAACTAAATCAATCACTGAACTTGTGTTTCAGCTAAGGTCACTACCTGCAGTAGCAGCAAGACTCTGCTTTCTCACAACCTAGCATCTGATGCTTGGCCAAGATTTAGTCTAAACAGGCTGACAGCTATTAGTGTGTCTTAACACGTTCAAGATTTATAGGCATTGGAGCATTAAGATCCTTTTTTCCTGTTAAAATTTGCAGTATTATCCTATATCTGTATTTACATGCAACTTTAATTAACTATTGTGTTCCATAACATGTATTTTAAACAAGGTTCTTTCAATTCAGTAATTTGAAATACTTCATTTTTTTCTGGAAACAATACCTTTAACTCAATTCCTTTCTAGTTCATATCACAGAAGAGGAAGACTAGGTTTCAACACAGCATGTTGAAAATTCTACAAAACAAATGCACTCTGCTCAAAAGGTAACAAAATGGAAAAGATTCAGCTAGTAACCAGCTATTCTATCACATTTCCTAATCTTCTCTAAACACTCTTTGAGATTATTTAACCTAATCTTTGCTTTGAGAGAAAGTTTGGGTACCACCATCAAGCACATAGGTTGCAGATACATAAACACCACCCTTTCTTTATAGAATCTTAACTTTATTGTTATATTCCCATTTTAATTGACTGCTGACAAAAATTGGAAGCTGGTCCTTAATGGTGCTTCCTGACAAACATACCTGCCCTCCACATACATACATAAGCATGGGTTTGTTTTTTTTTTTAAATTTGCATTTGTTTCACAAATTCCCTTCTGGTGTCCTGCAGTCAGCAGTGCATTATGGCTGTTCTGATTAGGATCTCCACTCTGTAGGAAACATATCTGAACTGCTTCCAGAGCAGAGATGGCCTGGATTCTACCATTCTAAATGCAGACAGCACTAACAAAGTATTGCTGTACCTAAGTGATTAAGCACATCCTGAAGTTTTTTGACAGCTGGGTATGAAGCTCCTGTTTTTCCATTTCAGCACTAGTGCACAAGCAGAATTAACTACAACCCTCAATTCTACAAGTGCTCCCAGTAAATTCAGTATGTGCTTTATTAATTTTCAACCACAATGTATTTCACAGTGTAGCTCATTAAGTCCAACACTTAATCCAGACACAAGCTGCGTAAAATTGTAAAATTAATGGTATATGAATCCTAGCTTTAAACCCATTTAGTATGCTGCTTTATCAGAATAAATTTCCTGCACATACTGCTGCAAAAAGCCCATATCCGCGAATGGCAATGGCCAACTCTTTGCTGCTTGAATCCATTCTTCTGATGATTCCGTAGAACTGCTCCATGAAGAACTGCAACTTGCTTTTGTGTAACTCTGCATCCTTAGCTACCATTAAAGAAATCTGTAAAGATACAAAAATTTCAGCATTTCCAGAAACATGAAAAAAGCCACAGAAAATTACACTAGATCTTAAAAGATACCTAGCTTGTTATATGAAGCACTTCAAACAAAATAATTATTTATTAAACAGATTCAGTGACCTTCCAAGCACCAAATATTCCCACTAGTTCAAGAAATTTGACTTTGCTTTAGTCTCAGAGATCCAAGTGAAGTTACAATACCTGCTTAAGGAATGAATCTAGTGCAGAATGACTGGCTTTCTTCAGCTCTTGATTTGTGTGGCCACACCATTTACACATTGCTTCAAAGAGGGAGACATAGTTGTCCAGGAGTAAGGTGCCAAACTGAGCAGCGTGCCAGCTGAACAACTGTAAACCAGCTGCAATTTAAAAATGATTCTCTTTAAAACCCAGACTTATATTCCACTTTCCAAAACCAGACCAGACTATAAAAGCACACATTAGGACTTTAGGTAAGTATACATACCAAGACTGGAGGGTATAAAACATTTTCTTCCAGCCATTACAGTATCAGTATTGAAACATTAAGAACTTAACCATAAAAACAACCCTCCAAAATCCTCTTTGTTAATGTACACCACCATGGAAAACACAGCTGTGTTCTGAAGTAATTTATATTAACAGTGAAAAAGAAAGGGACTCTACCGGTTACTAATAATAATACTCAATCGCACAGTTCACAAGGATTTGGTTTCCTTGGTCAGGACATATGCCCAAGTCCCCTCCTCCACCAAACTGTGATGCAGACAAATAAAAAGATTAGAACACAGGTAATTTCCCAATCCCAAATATAAGCATAAATGAAATTTCAAGATCCCTAATGATTTTTTTTTTTTGCAGACTACCTTTAAAGAGAGTTTTACCCTCCACATTTGCCATGGGCCTAGTACCCAAACCTTGTGTTTTTGCAGTTTCTGCATAAGCCACTCACGTTTCAGAGGCCAACTTCTCATTCTCTTCATGAACTTAATTTGTTCAAAATTTCCTCCTCCTTCTTCCAGTGAAATTCCCCTTCTCTTTTTATTTTTTTTCCTTTAACCCAATCCATCATCTTATCTTTTCTTCTAATTTGCTACATTCCTTTTATTTCTACTCCTACCACAATTCCTTTCTCATACCAGGGTTTTGTACTACTCCAGAGGGGCAAATAGCATCAAGTGTCATGCTGCTGTTCATAAGCTGATTAGACCTTGCCCAGTTTAACCAAATACATGCTTTATTCTTTAGATTCCAACTTAAAGTACACCAGCTTTGCCTAATCAGCTTAGAAGACCGAAGACAGTCAGAAGAGAATAAACAACTCTAGGCAGAAGACACCATTGTATGTATGGTATCCACCTTGGCATGAATTGAAATAATTTACAGTCTTACCTAGATGTACTGCATATCGCTTCTGATCAACCTGTAATATCAGAAAAGGTTTGTCATATGTGATTTATTTTTCAAAAGGGCTAATTCATTTATGCATAACATTAACACATGGCAGATTTACCTGTGGGTTGATTGCCTTCATTGCAAAATCAAAAATCTCCTTTGCAGTCTGAGGATCTGTAAAACAATCCAATAATGAGTATTTCACTATTGACACACAGGACGCAGAGTGAAGACAAAGATATTTTTATCCAAAGCTTGGTATGAAGAAGCAATATTGGAAAGCCTTACACGTCTCATTTTAAGAGCCAGAGATGCTTCTTCCTGGAATGCTCTTAAATTTGAAAAAAACTATACGTCTATATTCATTGATTTTTCTGAACACCCATGTTTTAACAGACATGTCTCTTCTAAGGGAAACACATCCCTGTATAAACCGCATTCCAGCTTCGATGTGGCTCTCACAGCTGCCCAGTCTCTGGTTAGAAAAATAGCACTTCAAACATTTACAGACAGAAACACACTGATGAAGACACTCCACTCAAAGACAGACTACGAGGACCATGTAGCTGGACAGGCCTTACTTTTGCATAAACCATCTACCAGTGGGGAAATTTTCTTTCTGAGTTCACAGTGAGAAATGGTGCTGCTTGCTGGCTGTATAATAATTAAAATACATCAAACTGTACAACTGCCTTTCATATAGAAAAAGAACAAACCTTCGTCCACAGATTTGGTAAAGTTGTACATGAGTGCAGCCAGTCCCCTCAGACATCCTGCTACAACAGGTAGCTTGGGTCCCCTTGTAGCTGATGTCATCTAAATAAAGTTGGAATTCAAAAAAATATTATGCTCAAACTAAGATAAATTCACACCGAGGCTTCCCAGTTCCTAGAAGTGTAGTTAAAATAACATATTCCAACTTAATAGTTATGTCAGCACCCACCTCTGTGAACACAAGTCCACAGAAACATCTCCTAGTCAGAAGTTTAATATCATTTGGGAGGGAGTTTAACCACAGAAACATAAGAAGTCCTTTGAAAAGCATGAAATATGTTCCACCAAGTCCAACCATAGCAAAACTTAGGTAGCACACACTAGTATCTTAAAAGTGCAGAATATAGGAAAGCAAAGTTCAGCAGAACTGTTACCTGAAGTGCAAGGATTTTGCAGCTAGTAGAGACCAAATCAGAAACTACCAGTGCATGGCAATATAACTTTTCTTGGGCGCTACTGCAATGATCATAATGTGCCATCTTTTCTCACAGTAAATTGGTTAATTCACTGTCACTGGTGGCCTTGAATTTTTACTTTGAAAGCTTCTCAGAACCAGAGAACACAAACTTTTAACAGTCCTTAAGGAAACATTTATGATTGTCCAGTTAGATCCCTACAAATTGTACCAGTTACAATAGTAGTCCAACTACATAGCACTACACACAAAGGAAAAAAAACCGAAGTAACACAAGAAGAGTAAGAAAAGAAATTCCAATCATACCTGTGTTTTAAGCTCTCCCAAATAAGCTCGGAATAGTTTTTCAGAGTTGTTAATCATGTCACCAGGCTGGACCTCTCCCAAAACTCCCAAAAGCTCATAAATCTTCTCCAGTACTAGAAAGTAATTTAATATTATTAAATATTAATTACTGAAATCATTACTTTGACAGTTCCATTGCAATTCCTATGTAACTTGCAACCAGGAGAACACATCCCTGATGGTTTAATTGGTGATTAGCATGTGGGAAAGACAGCTCTTTATGACGTACATACATACATGTATCTACATACTACAAAGTGAGATGCATCCTCCTCTCATGTTAGTAAGTTAAATACATTTACTCTATTTAAACGCGGCTTAGAAAACTGATTAATAAAGGTCACATCCAGAGAGGAAGCATTTTCCACCAATCCAAGTTTGCTGCTGGCCTTGAGGTTATGCTGGGTCTTTTAAGTACTATCAGGGTTAAGGCCAACAGCTAGCAAGAGTTTCTAGGCTTGAGATCAGACTAAAGGGTTCTATGCAGGTTTTGTGAGGGCTAGACCTGCCACGGGAAGATTTCAGTGGTAACTAGCCAAGACAATCAAACTAGAGCTCATATTAGTATGCTTAACATCATAAATAACATAATCAGGCAAGGCAGGAACTGATGAGCTCACATTAGGCATGACCAATGCAGGAACTATCACACTAAAACTGCAGCTCTAAGGACAAAACTGGCCAGGGTTGGAATAAGGTTACAAAGAGCTTTAGCAACTGAGCTGGGGTTTACATGAATTTTGGCAAGGACGGGCAGCCTCTGCTGTTGATAAGAGCACCCACTGGAGGGACTAGGACCACGTTTAAGGCCCAAAGTTATAGGTGTATGTGTTATATGTATTGTTATAAAACAGGTATAAGAGAAACTTCAAAGGTTCAGCTACACCAGGTTAGCACTGAACCTGGGGGTTGGGTGGGGGAATAAAACCTAAGAGTCTAGCAAAGTTAAGTTGGTTAATGACAAGAAAACTGGAATTACTTTCAGGATTTCGGCATTCAGGGACTCATAGTAACAGATTAGACATACAAATACTCTTCTATGTTGGGAATCCTAAACCAGACATATGCTTAAATTCAGTATGAACTGTCACCACTCACTTCAAGTATATGATTTCTCCTGCATATTAGCTCATACATATATACAAGTCTGTTAAGAAACAGCTAACTGCGTGATCATCATCAGAAGGCCTGAACAAATTTTACTAACTCTAAAACACGAGAGCTACCATTTTTAAACACACTTACCATAGGAATAACAACTATTTCCATGGGGTATAATCCAACAAAAATTGAGTGTAAATAAAACAAAGGACATCGACAGAAAAAAATCTATAGCCTACCTGTATCAGAAACTTTACTTTTTGTGGCAAGTTCCCCATAAAATTTATTAAATATGTCCCCAACTTTCATTTCTTCCATCAGACAGGAATGTCGTAAGCTTTGGAGCAACTAAGACAGATTATAAAAAAAAAATGAAAATTTAGGAAACTCATTAATATCGCTACCACAAACCTACTTGGTCTAAGTAAAACCCAGGGATCATATGTGTAACTTCAGCTGAAGTATGCTATTCAATGAAAAAGATTTAAGGTGACTGGTCCAGGAAAGAGTACTGGCATGAAATCTACTTTAACAACAAACTACCTTCCTATATATGTATAAGGTTTATAATTTAAAATTTATATTATACATATTATATATAGGTCATCTACATGAATATTATACACAGTATAATTACATATATATATGTAAAAAACCCATAAGATGACAGGCTTAGCGAGTCTGCAGTAGCCTTTATCATACTGTATTTCTCTATCTGCTGCTATAAAGCCAATCCAATTCACAGAACTGACTCAGAATAAATCAGACAGTTTTGTTTCTCATAAACAAAATTAAGCAGGTGCAAAAGCATTTGCAAAACAAGGGTCTAATGCATTCTAAGGAAGCTTATTATGAAATTACTGTCTCACACAGTAATAAAACTTTTGAAAAAAAGCCTTTCTCCTCCTCCACACCTTTCACATACTGTGTCTATTATACTATAATATTATATATTAATACATAACATTTTTAAGTAAAAATACAATTGAACTCCAAAATTTCTCCTTAAAGAACCATAAAAAACTGGGAGAGAGAAGATCTGCAAGTGCCCCCAAAACAATCACGTCTTGCTTTAGCAGATGAAGGGAATGACATGCTCACATCTAAGCAACCTACTGGAGAAATATTAAAGACAACCTGTTGTTAAGACATATCTCTAACACCTTAATATTACACCATCACTGTTCTCTTGCTACTGCAGACTACAGATTTTCTACATGATATAGTACAACTACAGCAATACAACAGATCTACTTCTTCTAGAAACAGAAGAGATTTATAAAATGCGTTTTACCTTAATCAGAAGTTCCAGAGCTGGGATTTTACATTTTGCTGCTCTCTCTTTTGTATAAACACTAATACAAGTTTGCTAGATAGGAAAGAAAATGGTGATTATAATACTCATAAGTAGATAAGGTAATTCAAAGATAACACTCATCTACCTCTTTAAAGTACCTAACAAGCTTAAGGTTTTTAAACAAAGACTAAAACAATAAAAATATTCAGTCCCGCAAGTGGCTTCACTGACAACACTGCAGCACTGTCTGACATAATAACAAATCCCAGCTCAAGCAAGTAAAGTGCAGTTTCTGGAGTAAAAGGCACACATAACAAATTTTCTGCCTCTGTACTATCATTCCTTACAATATGTAGCTACCAATTCGAGATCAGAAAGTGCACTGGTGCAGTCAAGCCTTTCTATGCAAAGCAGCATTATTCAGCAATATTATTTAGACTCAGGGAACCTCATTTTAAGAGGTATTGTAGTTTCCAACATTTTCTGAATATATTGCAAAAGTAACAACTTTGCAGGAAAAAAAATTAAAAATCAGTATTTAAAATTAACCATCACCTAGAGAAACATTTAAAATATTACACTGAAACTATTAATTTAGTCTGTATAAATTAAAAGTTATAACTATCATTTTCAATATCAATAACTTATTTTCAAAATCAATACCTATTATGTTCTATAAAGAGAAGTTAATAAAATTAAGTCTATAGTTGAAAAAACAATTCCACACTTCTCTGTTGTATTAATTACAGTTTATGTCAATCAAGTTATTTCAGCTCCAACAAGAAATGAGAGATGGGTAAGACAGACTGTGAGCAGTGAAGGACAGTTATGAATCTGCTATGGTATGAGACCCACCAGAATTGTCTCAACCATTCAGCAAAGAAATAATAATAAGAAAGGAAATAATTTCCCTTTACCCACCTTAATATTACAGGCATAAGGATGAACTTTGTCACCAACTTTTTCCATAAAGACACAAAGAAACTTCAATGCTTCTTCCCTGCAATCTCGAAACTGACAAGTTTTAAAAAAAAAAAAAATTAGCTTTAACTTGTATAATATAACATGCTGTTCATATAGCACTATCTCAACATTTCTTTAAAGTTTACCAACTTACCTCCTCGATGCCCAGGGATCTGTGGATAAAGACCAGTAAGCCATGCTGTTGGGAAAACACCAGGGACAGGTGCAGCGCTGCAGGGAAGCAAACAAACCATCAGGCGGTTGGTTTCCTTTCTAGACCAGGCAAGGCTGGAAACCACTCAGCCCATCACCTTGTACACAAAGATGCCTTAATGCCTCAGATGGGACTGATGCTTGTCACCAGAAAACCCCACAACTTAGCGTGGGTGCTTCTGACCTCCCCGTGGACTCGGGCCCAGGCCCTGTGCCTCTCACCTCATGCAGGGGCCTGTCCCTGTTCCTGCTCAGGGCCCAGGGAAAGCTAACCTGGGGGCAGGTCGGCTGACAGGGGAACGCACCGAAGTATTTTTACCAAGGGAAACGGTTATTTGGGGCAACAGGCCATTCCTCCCCCAAAATCAACCTTTTAGGTCATGCCAGCAGCCCTCAGGTGGTGTTATGAAGCGAGGGAGGGAGGGCAGAGCTGCCCCGCAGAACCAGAGATCTGGTGTGTGCGTCCCTCACATTAACGAGCCCTCCCCAAGCTGAGCAGCTCATAGAATCAGCTTGGGTTAGAAGGGACCTTTAAAGGTCATCCAGTCCAATCCCCCTCCCGCTAGACCTGGTTGCTCAAAGCCTCATCCAGCCTGGCCTTGAACGCTTCCAGGGATGGGGCCTCCACAACTTCCCAGGGAAACCTGTTCCAGTGCCTCACCACCCTCACAGTAAAGAATTTATTCCTAGTATCTAATCTAAATCTACCCTCTTCCAGTTTAAAACCGTTCTCTCTCATCCTATCGCTACAGTCCCTGATCAAAGGTCCCTCCCCGCCTTTCCTGTAGGCCCCCTTTAGGTACTGTAAGGCTGCTTTAAGGTCTCCCCGGAGCCTTCTCTTCTCCAGGCTGAACAACCCCAACCCCCTCAGCCTGTCCTCATAGCAGAGGTGCCCCAGCCCTCTGATCGTTTCTGTGGCCCTCCTCTGGACTCGCTCCAACAGGTTTGGAGCAGTCGCTTTTTCAAAGACACCAGCGAGGCAACAGCCGCCCCAGGCCTCGCTCAGAGCCCTTGAGGCCGCCCGGTCCCTCCCCCAGCCCACGCCGCCACCCTCCGCGGCCGGCTCAGAGCCCGAGGGCGCACCCTGCGCGCCGCCCGCCAGGCTGGTGAGGCAGGTCTCCCCCAGGCTGCGGAGCAGGCTGTAGCCGTGCAGGGCGGCGCTGGCGACATCGCTGGGCTGCAGGCAGCAGTGCAGCTGCTGCAGGCACTCCTGGACGCCGGCCATGCTGCCGCAAGCCGGCAGGACAAGCGGCGGCACGGGGGGGGAGGCGGAAGCGGGCGGAAAGGGCCCATCCCCGGCCGGATCCAACACAGCCAGCCGGGGGTGTGTGTGTGTGAACGCACTGTGGCATCAGGACTGCTGCACTCCGAGCAACACGGGTAGACTTCGGCCAGACCTTTCCGAACAGATGGGGGGGAGACACGATCGTCTAACTGGTGGTGGCAGTGAAGAGGGTTTGGGGGCATCTTTATGTCTCTCACTGCAGGATCGGCTCAGTACACGCATGTACGCTGTTTCTCCCGCCCCCCCGCGGAGAATGGGCTACTCCGACCGCCCCACATCTCCCTGCCAGACCGCGGGACTAATTTTGCCGCGAAATTCGGTCAGGTGTGGGCGGTTCCACTCTGGACCGTGGGGAGGACGACGATGTGCCATTGCTGAGGACAGCCTCCGCCTCGTAGCACAAGGAGTGCCCCGCGGTATACTTCTGTCCGTACAGCAGCAGGTCGAGCGGGCCGCGACCCTCGCCTCGGGGGCCCGGCGGGTTGACTCCCCTTCCTCCTCGCCTCCTCCGTTCCCCGCCCCCCCTTTCTGCGTCAGTTGGGCGCTCCCGTTGCGATCGCGCCTACCCATTGGCCAGAAAGCCCGCGAGAGCGCGCGCACGCGACTCGCTTGGCGCGGAGTTTGCTGAGGCTGCTCGGGGTCGGAGAGGTGCGGGGGGCGGCGGTGCCGGCTGCTGTCCCTCTCCCCCGGCGGCTCGGCGTGCGTGGGGAGAGAGAGAGGGGGACAGGGAGGGAAGCTCGCCAGTCTGGGCTTGGCTGGTGGCAGAGCGCCCGCAGACCGCGTTCTTTCTGCCGCCCCCCTCCCCCGCGTAGGTAGGACCGCCGCGGGAGCCGGAGCAGCGCCATGTCGTCGCCCGCCTCCACCCCCAGCCGCCGCCGCGGGAAGCGCGGCCGGGGCAGCAACCCCCCGACTCGTAAGTGTTTTGGGGACGAGGAGGGGCCCGGGCTTGGGGGGGAAGCGGCCGTAGCCGCAGCCAGAGCCAACCCGCGGCTCCCCGGCAGCGGCG
>VYXH01009287.1:325179-356613 GCA_013397275.1 Burhinus bistriatus | reverse complement strand
TTCTCCAGCCCCCCGCAGTTCCGCCACTCCGGTACGCGGGGGTTCGGGCAAGCTCCGTGGCCGCCCGGGCAGCAGCGGCGGTGGCGGCCCGGGCAGGGCCTGCCCTTGGCTCCTGCCTGCGCCGCTGTGTAGAGAGCAGCTCGGAGAATGGATCCGGCTGGAAAATACACGAGGGAAAGGGGGGTGGGGGGGGGAAAGAGTTTTGCCTCTGGTTTCTCATTTGAGTTTAGCACGGTGAAGGGCACAGGAGCATAGCCAGAGTCAGGGGTGCCCATCTGCTGCTGTAACTTCAGTTTATGGTGGGAGTATGTATCAGGGATTATACCTTGGTTTTCTATGTCTTTCTAGAAAGAATAAAATAAATCAATAAAATGAGTAATGCGGAAAGAATTTGTTTGATTGCCATAAAAAGCCTTTCTTGCTTTTATAAATAGGATTGTTTTTAATTGCAGTAGCTGGTAATTGTCATGTCACTTGTTGCACTGCCCCAAAAACACTGAAAAATGTGTTTCATCTAAAATGCTACATTTTGACTTTTTGTGCTCCAACACAAACGGTAGTTTTAAAATGCAGTACTGCTTTCAAGTTTTCTAGCAAAGCTTTCCTAGAGCTTGGGATCTTTCAGAAGAGATGTTAATGCAAAGAAAAGTTGTAGCTAGACTTGCAACATCTTTATTGCTTTAACAAAATACTGGAATTGATTGACGCTACTCATTTTATGACAGAGTTAAAAGAATGATGAGACAAATGCAGAGGCTGAATTATAGTCTTAAAATGTCTTGATAATCATAATAAAACTTTTTTTTTTTTAACAGCTATTCCTCTAGACTTTGATATCAGTTCACCTCTGACTTACGGCACACCCAGCTCCAGGGTAGAGGGTACTCCACGGAGTGGTGTACGAGGAACTCCGGTTAGGCAGAGGCCGGATCTTGGGTCTGTCCGTAAAGCCAGACAAGTCGATTTACACTCAGATGGGGTAGGTGGATGTCTCAGATTTTGTATCTGACAACTTCTTTTTAAACTGCTATAGGTATATTTGTGTATGCTTACTTTGTTTCCACGCAGCCGGCTGAGGATATAGTAGCAACCGAGCAATCTCTTGGACAAAAGCTTGTTATTTGGGGAACAGATGTTAATGTAGCCTCATGCAAAGAAAAATTCCAGGTAGGTTAACAACTTGTTTTTTCCATTTTTAAATGAAAATCTAGTTTGATTTGAACAAATATGAGTTGAATCTGATACAAAGTAGGTGTTTGTACTACTAAATTCTCCTCATCTTTCTCTTCTGTCTCCCTGTTATCACTGACATTCAGAGATTTCTTCAGCGCTTCATTGATCCACTAGCTAAAGAGGATGAAGACGTCGGCTTGGATCTTAATGAGCCACGCTACATGCAACGGCTTGAAGAGGTATTTGTAACACAGCGAAATCTAACTTCTTTTTTAGTCTTGCGTGCCACTCAGCTAAAGATTTATTTTCAAATATCTTGCAGATTACCATGGTTGGGGAACCATTCCTGAATGTGAATTGTGACCATCTAAGATCATTTGATGAAAATCTTTACAGGCAACTGATCTGCTATCCTCAGGTGAAGTAGTGCACTTGTTTTCTGGCTGTCAAGTGGCCCTTTCATATTTCTGGCTTTTAATATGTTTGTTTAAATGCAATGTATACTTTGTATGTTCAGTGTAATCTCTGGCTTCTTTATTTTACTTAATATAAAACGTTTTGTTTCATAGTAGTTGATTGTAGGTATTACAGCTGGTACCTCATGCATGCAAAATTAGCTGGTAAACTGCAGTGTCTAGAGTTTTGTACTGGGTGGGTTTTTTTGTTTGTTTTGGTTTTTTGTTCCCCCCCCGTCCTTTGCAATACTCAAATACGTAAATCTGATCTAAACAGCAAGTTTTCTGTTATGTAGTAAAATGCTCAGCTGGCATAACTTTTAGTCATTCCTGGCTGATCAGCAGCGCATAAAATGCTTTATGCAAAAATATTTCATTCTATGATTTTTTAAATTTTTTTTAACTTTAAAGCTTAACTGTTTCTAACAATTTTATCCAGGAAGTTATCCCAACATTTGACATGGCTGCCAATGAGATCTTTTTTGATCGTTACCCTGATTCAATATTAGAACATCAAATTCAAGTAAGGCCATACAATGCACTGAAGACTAGGAATATGAGAAGTCTAAACCCTGAAGGTAAACTTTTGATTACAGTGTTAGAAAAGAATTTTAAGGATTTATATAAACTTACTGAATGTTAACATAGGATTACAAGGTGACTGTGTAAAATTACTTGTGGTCCATCCAGACCAATGTCTTTCATTTATATAAGCCTGTTTCAGGAGCAAATGCTTTAGACCCTAAATGCAGAATAACCTATCTATAAAGGAAGTCTTTCCTGGCATCACCTCCTCTTGTTCTTAGTTCTGCAAGTGCGAAGGATTTTTTTTTGTATAAATACTTCTGTAAATTAGAATATTTGTACTATGCACTTACGATTCTTTTTGCTTTGTCTTAGACAAAATATTAGTACCTAACCAAATGTCTACCTCTCACCTAAAAATTAACATAACATGAAATTTGAAGGTTATTTTAAATTCTAAGAGTATGAAGTCACGACACAAGTGTCTATATTTTGTAGATATTGATCAACTTATCACCATCAGTGGTATGGTCATCAGAAGCTCCCAGTTAATTCCCGAGATGCAAGAAGCGTTCTTTAAATGCCAGGTTTGCGCTTTCACCACCAGAGTAGAAATCGATCGTGGCAGGATTGCTGAGCCATCAGTATGCAAGAACTGTAACACAACGCACAGTATGGCACTGATTCACAATCGATCCATGTTCTCTGACAAACAGATGGTATGTTGTGCTTAGGTAGTGGCTAAAATGAAACAGTTTCTAGTTTTTGCTCCCCCTGGCTCCCTAATATCATCAATAGCATTAACGTATGTATCTTGAGGCTGAATGTTTTAAAAAGGGAAATGTGTTTTGGAACATGAAAATGGGTGAAACAACTTAGGGACAGGGTAAGTCTACTTTGGAGAAGAAATGCATTATAAGGACCAAATGAAGTATGTACACATTTTAATGTATCCATGTAGAAGCCCCATTATATATAGTATGTCCATTCCTATCTGGACTAGATGAGCCTTGTCTGTAACAGCATTTTAGCCATGCCAGTAGTAACCGGCAGCATTCTCATTTTCATCGTGTCTTTTTATTAGCAATGAGGTTTGCTGTTTGGGTGGGGATATTTTGTTCTTCAGCAATGTTCCTGATTCAAAATGATGCTGAAGACAGCTAATACAAGGTTCTGTTGTATGCTCTGTGGAAAAGCTCTGCTTTTCTGAAACTAAAACTTCAGTGTTTTTTGCTAGATCAAACTGCAGGAGTCTCCTGAAGATATGCCAGCTGGACAGACCCCGCATACGGTTGCGCTGTTTGCTCACAATGACCTTGTAGATAAAGTTCAGCCAGGTGATAGAGTTAATGTCACAGGTAAAACTTGGTTTCAGTATTTGCACCCTCCTTTTTCACTGATCTTAACTGTCTATAAAGGGACCTGATGGGATGCACTTGCATGTACTGAGGGAGCTGGCCACTGTCTCTGCAAAGCCACTCACTTACCTTTGAAAAGTCATGGTCACTGGCTGAGATATTGGCAGAAAGCCAATGTCACTCGTAGGGCAAGGAGAAGACCTGGGCAACTACAGGCCAGTGAACTTCATCTTCACTGCTGGGAAGGTGATACAGCAAATAATCCTGGAAACCATTTCTAACCATATGGAGGACAAGAAGGTGATTGGGGGTAGTCAGCGTGGATTTACAGTGGATAACAGCCTTCTACAGTGAGATGACTGGAGCAGTAGATGTTGTTTATCTTGACTTTAGCGAGGCCGTCATCACTGTGTCCCATAACATCCTCATAGACAAGCTGATGGTGTATGGGTTAGAAAAGTGGACAGTGGGATGGATTTAACTGGCAGAACTGCTGGGCTCAAAGCATTATGATCAGTGCCACAAAGTCCAGCCGGAGGTTAGTCACCATGGGTGTACACTACAGGTAAATACTGCTGTCTTCACTAATGACCTGGATGATGGGACAGTGCACCCTCAGTAAACTTGCAGACAAAAATAAAACTGGAAGGAAGCAGGGCTTGATAGATGATATGACTGTGGTGCCAACAGCTTCCTGGGCTGCATTAGGAGTGCTGCCAGCAGGTTGAGGCAGGTGGTCCTTCCCCTCTGTTCAGCACTGGTGAGGCCATTTCTGGGCTTTCCCAGTACAAGGGAGATGTGAACATACTAGAGTAAATTCAGCAAAGGGCCATGATAACTGGAGCCTCTGTCACGTATGGAAAGGCTGAGAAAGTTGGGACTGCTCAGCCTGGAGAAGAGAAGGCTCAGGGGGATCTTACCAGTGTGTTTTAATTCCTGACTTGGTGTGTGTGTGTGTGGGGTGGTGTCAAGACGGAGCCAGAGTCTTCTCAGTGGTGCATGTGTTTCTTCATATCTAATGCTGTGATTAAAAACTGTTTTTAGGTATCTACAGGGCAGTCCCAATTCGAGTTAATCCAAGGGTCAGCAATGTAAAATCCGTCTATAAGACCCACATTGATGTCATACACTATCGCAAGACAGATGCAAAACGCCTGCATGGTGTTGATGAGGAAACAGAGCAAAAAATGTTTACAGAGGAACGTGTGGAAATTCTAAAACAGCTTTCTAAAAAACCAGACATATATGAGAGACTTTCTTCAGCACTGGCCCCAAGTATCTATGAGCATGAAGATATCAAAAAGGTGAATCAAATTCTGTATCTCTCTTGTAAGGAATGTATTTATATGCAAGTAATTTGTTAATTATTGTTTGCTATAAAAATTCTTTGAGGCTTCAAAATTCAAAAAACTGTATCTTGAGCAGTCTTAAAACTCCACGGTCTTGTCAGGATGGAGTTGGTAGTAAGTGTATTGTAATTCTTTTCATGGCATTAAGGAGTGTTAATTAGAGGGAAGATACTGAAAAGGTAGGAAAGTGGCAGAACTGGGAACACTTAATTGCAGGATGCATCTTGGACACTTCTTGAATGTTCAGATTAAGAAAAATAAGTAGCTATAACATAGTAAGCGATTGCTGACAAGAGGCATCCATAAGAGAACAGTAGCTTTAAAATGACATGTGGTTGAGCCTGATTTATGGGATGTTAAAACAATTATTTAGATGTATTCAAGAAGGGACTGCTCCAGTAAAATGTTCGAGTGAGGTACTACAACTTTATCATTGCAAAAACTACAGTCAGTAGTGGGTCTCAAGGGAATGTCAGACACCAAACAATCATCTTCAAGTATATTCCTTTGTTTTTTCTTTATAGATTATACATTATTATAGTTCACAGGTTTCTGAAATGGCTAGAAGGTGAATTCAAAACCATATAACGATTTCCCACTGAAATGGAAATGCAGTAATGATAATTCCATTTGTCTTTACCTCCTCACCACACCAACAAAGCACATCAGGTATAGTGGGTGGAGTTGAGGAAACCTAGGGACCTTCAACAAGGGAGATCTTCAGGTTCTGACCAAAATATGTTCACAACAACATAGAAAATTTCTATCTTTAATACTTGAAAATGCTTGAAACCCACATGCATTGGAGCACCAATACTCGGAGACCTCAAGGAAAATAAAACGAGGCAGGTCATGCTTCTTGTAACTATTGAACAGGTTTTACTGACCTCTGGAAGTTGTTCTAAGTTAATGAGAACAGAACTAATACAAATAGCTCATTCCATGCCTCTGCAAGGTTTCTGTGCTGTAAGGAATTGTGCCAAGGCTTTAAATATAGTGTAGTTTTCCCTGCTCTTTTCCTTGTTGTTTCCAGCTGTCATTGTCATTGACAATAACTTTTTTTCATTGACTATCTGGTGTATATATATGCTGCTAAAGGAAAAAAAAAAAAAGAATACTGGGAAATGGTGAATTTTTAAACTAGTAAATTTGAAAAGGGAAAAAAAATTTCTCCCTAATAATTCTAGCTAACTGATAAAATTAAAAGCATATGTTTATACTAATAATTCCAGTACTTTCAAAATAATAGAAGTTAGTTACTTTTTTTTTTTACTAACACTGCAAGCATATGCTTTTTTTAGGAAGTATAAAGGCGGAAGCATTGGTAAATTCCAATGAAACGGAGACACTTTTAAACTTTATACACAAGTAAAGAACTTTTATTGAAGTAATGTTATAACACAGTAAAGCAGTTTTCCTGAAAAGAAAATCATACTTGATTAGTCTTCAATAAAAGCTGATAAAAATGGCACTTTTTAATGATACAAAAGAGGTAATAGTACATTGATCCTAGATTAAATATAGCCTTAGGGAAGACAATAGTCTATTCTGGCTTCCCTGTTGTCAGCAGAGTTTGCATCAAAATTTTGATTACATCTAATTTGAAACTTAATTATGAGTTTGTAGGACCTAGCATTTTAACTATATGTTTGTAATTAACTGGAATGCAGGATATCTATAAAGAAAGAACCCTTTTAAAGACTCCTAAATACGGTTTCAAGTGTTTTCTTCTATGTCTGAGTTAATTTGAGCAGTGTTCCAGTTCATTAGATGCTTCAGTTCAGCAGTTGGATTTGCTCTGTTAACTGTACGTGAGGTGATGTTTTGATTTTTAAAGAGAATATTTTTGTAGGGTATTCTGCTTCAGCTTTTTGGGGGATCAAGAAAGGATTTTACTCACACTGGAAGAGGCAATTTTCGTGCCGAGATCAACATTCTTCTCTGTGGTGACCCTGGTACTAGTAAATCACAGCTGCTCCAGTATGTGTATAATCTGGTTCCTCGAGGCCAGTATACATCTGGCAAAGGCTCAAGTGCAGTTGGTCTTACTGCATATGTGATGAAGGATCCAGAAACACGGCAACTGGTTCTTCAGACAGGTGCTCTAGTACTTAGTGACAATGGCATTTGCTGCATTGATGAGTTTGATAAAATGAATGAAAGCACAAGATCAGTACTACATGAAGTAATGGAACAACAGACTCTCTCTATCGCAAAGGTAAGTCTCTGTTTAATTTGAGGTTCTCTGCACTAAGCATGGTATTGGCTAGGCAGCTGAAACCAAAAGTTACCAGAAGAACAAAGAATTACACTTTCCTGTTGTTGTCAGTGGATCAATCCTAGATTATGTAACAATTTACTTACAAAAGAATACGGCTTTTGTAGGAAATTGTAGTATATCTTTGCTTCTGTTCTTGCTTTGCTCTAAAATGTTTTTGCAATGCAGTTTTTTACTACAGACCCCTTTTAATAACACTGGTGTGAGACCACTGGTGAAGTTGAGGAGGGAAAAAATTGTCGGTGGCATATAGTTGCAGCTGGTTTCAGAGGTGTTTTTCATTTTGACAGGCTGGAATTATTTGCCAACTGAATGCTCGTACATCTATCCTAGCAGCAGCTAACCCTATAGAATCACAGTGGAATCCGAAAAAGACTACTATTGAAAATATCCAGCTTCCTCACACACTGTTATCAAGGTACTCAATTCCCACTTGCATGTCTCATTTTTATGAGATGTTTTACTTCTGCTTGTGAAAATGATTAAATATAGTAGAACAGAATAATTGTGTTCTCTGTAGCATAGTGGAAAACTTGTGTAGCGTTTATTTTAAATGCTGTTCTTACAGCTTCTATGTGAGCAGAGAACTGCCTTTTAGTATTTACGTATTGACCTTGAACAGAAGATTTGATGAGATCTGTAGGATCTGTCCATTTACTTAAATATTTTTTCTGTTGTTTCATGGTTGTCTCCTAGAAAAGAGTTATTCTAAAACTTAAAGCATTGATAACTTCAACAAAAACTGAGGATGTTTTTCTTCGTCCCCTAAAACTTCAAATGTGAAACTGATGATTAGGGAACTTGCAGCAGAGGTGGCAGAATCTGAAGATCTGTGCCTGCTTCTGTTATTCTGTAAAATTCAGCTGGGGAGGTGGCAGTGCTGCCCTTCTGAGTGATAGATGTTAACGCAACGTTTAGCATCTGCTGATCTGAAATTAAACTGTCTATGTGCTGCTGTTGCATCTTGTGAGGAATTCTGACACTAGCCGGAAATCTGAAGTGCACTGAATATTCTGAGGACACCTACTGCTTAGATTTCAATTAAGAGCTGCTTAGTTTTACCATTTAGTGACAAATGGTACCTTAGTATGGGCGTACTGAATGAAACTAGGCTTGAGCAGCATCTCAGTTCCATCATTTATTGGATTTAAGCTTATGAAAATACACAATGGGCTAGCTAAAAATGCGTGCCTATAGTTGAGCATAGTTGAAAATATTGTTTATAAAATTATAAACCATTTTTTTCAGGATTAAACCGCGCAAGTGCTTTTTAATTTATTTACTTACAGTTTTTGTATGCATAAAATAACGATATAGGTATGTGCTGCTGCCTTTTGGGGCAGTTTCTTTAGCAGCAAGTTTGTTCCTGTGTACTTGGTATGTGGGGAGTTTGTGTGGTTTCTGTTTTGTGTGGTAGTGAGGTTTTTTTGTTTTGTTTTAGAAAACAAGAACTGTCAGCCTTGAACATGGGATCTGAATTTTGCAGAATGTATCTCACTTTCAAAGTTTCAAGTCTATAGGATGAAAGCAAATCCACTGTGCTGTTCTGTACTTTCAGAATTCTACAAAAATCATCTTTTCAGTTTAACAGAGCAATTCCTACTTACAGTAGGAAGTAATAGTCAAATAACTCCTACCTCTACCTGTCAAGTCAAAAACCCTCAAACTATGTTAAATGGCAGGGAAGTATACACACTAATACCGAATTCTTATCCTGTTCAGATTTGACTTGATCTTTTTAATGTTGGATCCACGTGATGAAGCTTATGACAGACGTCTTGCTCGCCATTTGGTTTCACTGTACTACCAAAGTGAAGAAAAGATGGAGGAAGAATACATGGACATGGCAGTATTGAGGGATTACATTGCATATGCTCGTAGTTACATAAATCCTAGGTTAAGTGAAGAAGCCAGCCAAGCCCTTATTGAGGTAAAGAAGTTGCTGTTAATAATGTTCTGAGTCGTTACTGACTTGTCAAAAATGGTAAAATTCCCTCATTTGTATGCTTCCTATTTATATATATTTTTTTCTATAAGACTCTTCATCTCTAAAAATCACCAGCACTTATAAAGGAAAGAGGGATTAGTATGAAAGTCATTCTGCACTGATCGTTAGCTTTCAGATGTGTTCGTTTTGATTCTATCACATTAATAAAAGCATAAAATTCTACTGAAATAAACGGTGTCAGTACAGACACAAGCATTATTACGTAAGACTAGTCTTAAGTTTTTTAAAGTGATTAAAAAATTGATTCATTATCATGCCTTAATTGCTTTATAAGGGAAGCGTGTGTATGTGATGTGGTTATCCTTCACTCCAGAAGAATTGTGAAGGTAGATGAGCATAGTGTTTGGAACAGCTTGCTAGAATTGCTAATATTCTGAAATAAGAGATGGGGGATGAAGGGGACTGAAAAATGTTAGAAATAACAGGGTTTACTGAAGTACTTAATGACTCTCTCTTCAGGCATACGTGGACATGAGGAAGATTGGTAGTGGCAGGGGAATGGTTTCTGCATATCCTCGACAACTGGAGTCTCTGATCCGACTAGCAGAAGCACACGCTAAAGTACGCTTTTCTGAGAAAGTTGAAACAATAGATGTAGAAGAAGCAAAACGCCTCCATCGAGAAGCACTGAAACAGTCTGCTACTGATCCGAGGACTGGAATTGTGGACATTTCCATTCTCACTACAGGTTTATGTTTTCACAGGGATAAAGCTGGGATGCTATTGGGCTTTTGTAATTTTTAAACGTAACTTAACCTGTCCTCCTCAGTTAATTTCTGAACGGTGTTTTCTTTCTTTTTTTATAAGGAATGAGCGCAACAGCTCGGAAGCGGAAAGAGGAGTTGGCTCAAGCCTTAAGGAAGCTTATCCAGTCAAAGGGTAAAACACCAGCTTTGAAATACCAACAGCTTTTTGATGATCTCCGAGCACAGTCAGATACAGTAAGTTTCCTGCTTTGTTTTCACATTTTCATTAACTTTAAAAGTGTGTTGTTTTTCTAAATCAACATTACCTTGTTCTCACATCACATTACAGAGGGAAAGAGAGACACTAACTTTTTTAGCTGACATGACCAGAAAGCCAGTTCTATGGATCAATGAGCTGAATCTTTGCTGTACCTTAGTTTTTTTCTGACTTCTGAAATACCAAACTCGGTTTCAGGGTTCCAGGTCACATTTCGAATAGCAAAAAGGACATAATAAAGCTTAAAAAGTCCGTTACAAAAATTGGTAGGAAGTAAGGCATTTTTAGTGTCTTTAAAGTATTTCCCCTGCCCATCTTTACTTCTTTTCTTTAAGGCTGTCACTAAGGAAATGTTTGAAGAAGCGCTTCGTGCCTTGGCTGATGATGACTTCTTGACTGTGACCGGAAAGACTGTTAGACTGCTGTAAGATAGCCTTTCCTTGCAAGGCAGCTGTCACGGCTTTACTTCACCTTACTTAAGATAGTGTCAGTCTGCAAGATCTTCAAGATTTGGGACTATCATTTGCTATGACAAGTATAGCTTTTCCCTGCAAGCTAACTGTTGGGGCTTTTACTTGGCCTTACTTAGTCTATTGCCAGTGTACAAGATTTTCAAGATTCGGGACTGTCATTTGCTATGACAAGTGCAGCGATGATTATGTGGCACTTCTGTCAGCACAAGAGATTATGAAAGACCTAAAAAATCCTTAGCTGAATAATGCTATTTACATTTTAGCTAAATGTAATTACTAGTATGTTAAGTGCCACGTATTTTTATGAGGTTTTGTAGAACATGCTAACAGTGTTGTATGTATTTCAAATTGAATTGTAAAAATTCATCTTAAATGACTTTTTAGTAAATGCAATTTGACTATTAGTACTGCTGTAACCTGAAATAAAGTTATTGGATTTAAAAGGGCTCTTCAGCATTCATTTCAAGTGAAAATGAGCATATCCTGTGCTGGGCACTTTTCAATCTAGAATTCTGCAATTTTTAGGAAGCAGGAAGGAGCTTTGCCTTTTTTTTTTTTTTAACTTGAGTGTACTTTGGTACAGATAGATTCTACTTGAAACCAAATTTTCTTACTACATATTTAGGCATGACTGGATAAATTAAGTTACCCACCTTCAGTGTAATCTCCTGTCATCAGTCCTTAAAGAACAAGGTCCAGTAGCACATGACTGGAGAATTTTCCCTCATTCTAGGCAGGGTAGATGCTCTCAGCCATTGCATGTCACTAGCTGCTATTGTGTTCACAGCTGAGCTAGCAGAAGAGTTCTCTAATTCACTTCAGTGCAGACAGCACCAGGCTGATCTCAACTGCTCACTTAGCCCTTTTAAAGCTGAAATAAATACTCCTACTGTTTGTGTGTAAAACAGATTTTGGCTCCCTTTCAATTTAAGATGACTCTTAATTCACTATATTCTAGTTTTGGGAGAGGTTGGTTTTTGTAGTAAAATGCTTACTAGGAATTTCTGTATTTAGTGTGTACAAGGTTAATTGCAGAATAATCCCACTAGGTGGCTCTTAAAGTCTGTATGTAGTTGTTGATAGAGATGATTTGTTTTCAGTCTGTAGTGGTTTTTTGGTTTTTAAATACACCACTCTAATTAGGTAGATATAGAATGGAAATGCTTTTAAACAGTCTTCCAGTTAAAAAAAAACCCCAAAACTGATTAAAAGATGTTAACCATCCATATGCTAATTTGAAATGTACACAAAGCAAAAGGAAGATGAGAGTAATTTCCTTAGACTATTGTCCTTACTCTACAATAGTCTCAAACTATGTATCAGCATTTACTGCTGTATTTAACCCTATGGTGTTAGTAGTTACTAAGTTCATTTAAAAAATTCTCAAGTCATTTAAAGCTGGAATATGCAACTAGGGAAAAGCACTCCTGCCAGAAACTTGTCATTTCTGGTATTAAGAATACTGTAGAAGAAAGGCATTAGAGTCTTCTATACATTCTACAAAAGGAAAAAAAAAAAAGTTACAGGTCTACTGGCAGAAATTACTTGTAATAAGTCACTTTGAGAGACCATAGTTGAAGTGATCTGCTATCTTGTCTAACACTATAAAGAGAAGCTGCTGGTGAAGTAAAATGGTATGGTACTTTTCTATCATTGGTTACTCAGGGTGGGCAGGGAACCAGTACAAGATAGACCAAAAAATATTTGCTACCACTGTTAACTGGTTTCAAAGCTGGTATGCCATTTCTGTGCAAGCACAGATTTGATTAGAAAGTGACTCGGTCTTAGCCCCAATTTTGTTAGGTGCTTCAGTAGGAACGGATGGAGACTCCTAAGTGAGAAACATCTGTCAAGATTATCCCCTGCCCATCATAACTGAGATAACGTACTCCTAAAGACTACGTTCTAGTGGGCCTCATCAAACTCCAGGCTTATTTTTAGCAGTCACTCTGGAATCGTAGTTTTATCTTCCTAGAAGGCCCGAGGACTTCCAGGATCATCTCAGGAAAAGAAGAAAGTGTGCTTGTCCTGCTTTGAGGTAACACAGGACCAATTTCTGTTCAGTAACTTTGCTTTTTAGCTAGGCCTCTTCTAACTGCTGAAACTAACAGCATGTTGTGCAGAAAACTGTTCACTCTCAGAGTGATAAGACCCATGTTTATAGTTGATGCCAAGGAATGGGATGCAGAGAGGCTCTTGCTTAGACTTACTGCTATAACAACCAGGGCCAGCCAACTTGGTTATTTGCCCCATTGGAGGGTCACAAGTGGAAAAGCGTAGAGGGGTCACAACTGTGGGGAGAAGGGGACAGGACAGGTGACCCACAACTGGCCAGCAGGGTATTCCATCCCATCTGCCTTATGCTCAGTATAAAAGCTGAGGGATCAAAGGGTCAGCCTTCTTTCTTCAATGGCTGGCGTCTGAGGAAGACTCTGTCTCTGCATCTGCCTTTGATCCTGAATCCGGATCCGGAATCCAGTTCCCATCCGTCACTGAGTCTAGTCTGGGACTTCCCCAGTGCCTGCTGGTGGTGTGATCATCATCCTGGGAGCTTGATACAGTTTTGTACATATTTCATTATTTTCTTTTTATTAGTTTAATGAAATATTAAAGTAGTTTAGTTCCTTCTAAATTCCTAAGTTTCTCTTTCTCCTGTCTCCCTTCAAAGCGGGGCAGGAGAGAGAGCATCTGTCGTTCTGTCTGATTGGGCCGGTCCAGCCCAAACCACGACAGTGTTGGAAGACTGCATGTCAAATAGCTGATCAGGGAGGTGATTCTGTCCCACTTCTGTCATGTATTTATCTAATTTAATAAGTAGAGCTCCTATGCAACTTGCTGTCTGGATACAGCAAGACGGACTGAGGAAAGCAAGCATTTTGCATTTTTTTTCTGACTTGGCAAGACCACATGTAGTCTTGTAAAAATACATGCATAGTTTACTTAAAAAGCCTGAGATTCATCATCTGTTAGGCAAACTGACAGTCAATATGGAGGCTGTCATCCAACTCTCAGTTTGCATGGCCACTTCACAATAATGTTTACAGTCAGCCTGGCACCAGCTTGTATTTAATGCTCAAAACCAAAAAGCTAGTTAATTGTGGGTTGTAAGGTTTTGGGAATACAGCTTGTCTATGCAATACACACAACCAGACTCCCCTTGTGGCTGGCATCTCTGGACTCCAAATCAATATGGAAAACAAGAGTACTGTATTTGCTACTATCAAAAAATTTTAGAAGTCGCTTCCTTCTCTGAGTGATAGAAGAGCCAATGACAAAAGGTGCCATAGCAGACCTTGTTCTCACCAATAAGGAGGGGCTAGTGGGGAATGTGAAGCCGAAGGGCAGCCTTGGCTGCAGGGACCATGAGATGGTAGAGTTCAAGATCCTTAGGGTGGCGAGGAGGCTGCACAGTAAGCTTGCCACCCTGGACTTCAGGATAGCAGACTTCGGCTTCTTCAGGGTTCTGCTTGGCAAAGTGCCATGGGATAATGCCCTGGAGGGAAGAGGGGCACAAGAAAGTTGGTTCATATTTAAGGATCGCCTCCTCCAAGATCAGGAGCAATGCATCCTAACAAAGAGGAAGTCAGGCAAAAATGCCAGGAGGCCTGCATGGACAAACAAGATGCTCCTGGAGAAACTCAAACTCCAAAAGGAAGCCTAGAGAGGGTGGAAGCAAGGACAGGTAGCCTGGGAGGCATACAGAGAAATTGTCCACACAGCCAGGGATCAGGTTAGGAAAGCTAAAGCCCAGATAGAATTAAATCTGGCTAGGTATGTTGGTGATAAAAGGAAGACTAGGGAACACGTGGGCCCTTTTTGCAAGGAAATGGGAGACCTGATCACCCAGGATATGGAGAAGGCTGAGGTACTCAATCACATTTTGGCTTCGTCTTCACTGGCAAGTGCTCTAGCCACACCACCCAAGTCACAGAAGGCAAAGGCAGGGACTGGGAAAATGAGGACCAGGTTTGACACCATCTAAGGAACCTGAAGGTGCACAGGTCCATGGCACCTGGTAAGATTCATCTGCGGGTCCTGAGGGAACTGGTAGATGAAGTTGCCAAGTCACTATCCATCATATTGGAGAAGCCATGGCAGTCCAGTGAAGTTCCTGCAACTGGAAAAGGGAAAACATAACCCCAATTTTTAAAAAGGGAAATAAGGAAGACCCGGGGAACTGCAGGTCAGTTGGTCTAACCTCTGTGCCCGGCAAGATCATGGAGACTTACACATCCTGGAAACTATGCTAAGGCACATTGAAAATAAGCAGGTGATTGGTGATCGCCAACACGGCTTCCCTAAGGGCAAATCATGTCTGATGAATTTGGTGACCCTCTACAACAGCTGGAAGATAAGGGGAAGAGCAACTGACATGATCTACCTGGACTTATGCAAAGCACTTGACACTGTCCCGCACAACATCCTTGCTTCTAAATTGGAGAGACATGGATTTGATGGATTGACCACTCAGTGGATAAGGAATTGGCTGGATGGCCGCAGTCAAAGAGTTGTGGTCAGCAGCTCCATGTCTACGTGGTGACCAGTATAAGTGGAGTTCCTGACGGATTGGTACTGGGGCCAGTGCTGTTTAACATCTTCATTGGCAACATGGACAGTGGGATTGAGTGCACCCTCAACAGGTTTGCTGATGACACCAAGCTGTGTGGTGTGGTTGACACACTGGAGGGAAAGGATGCTGTGCAGAAGGACCTGGACAGGCTTGAGAGGTGGGCCTGTGCGAACCTCATGAAGTTCAACAAGGCCAAGTGCAAGGTCCTGCATGCGGGCTGGGGCAATCCCAAGCACAAATACAGGCTGGGTGGAGAATGGATCAAGACCAGCCCTGAGGAGAAAGACTTGGGGGTGTTGGGTGATGGCTCAACATGAGCCAGCAATGTGTGCTCACAGCCCAGAAGGCCAACCGCATCCTTGGCTGCATCATGAGCAGGTTGAGGGAGGTGATTCTGCCCCTCTACTCTGCTCTCATGAGACCCCACCTGGAATACTACGTCCACCTCTGGAGCCCCCAACATAGGAAGGACATGGACCTGTTGGAGTGGGTCCAGAGGAGGGCCACAAAGATGATCAGAGGATTAGAGCACCTCTGCTATAAGGACAGGCTGAGAGAGTTGGGGTTGTTCAGCCTGGAGAAGAGAAGGCTCTAGGAAGACCTCATAGCAGCCTTCCAGTACCTAAAGGGGGCCTACAGGAAAGGTGAGGAGGGACTCTTTATCAGGGAGTATAGTGATAGGATGAGAGGTAACAGTTTCAAATTGAAAGAGGGTAGATTTAAATTAGCTACTCGGAAGAAATTTTTTACTTTGAGGATGGTGAGACACTGGAACAGGTTGCCCAGGGAAGTTGTGGAGGCCCCATCCCTGGCAGTGTTCAAGGCCAGGTTGGATGCGGCTCTGAGCAACCTGATCTAGTGGAAGGTGTCCCTGGCCATGGCAGGGGGATTGGAACTAGATGGCCTTTAAGGTCCCTTTCAAATCTAACCATTCAATGATTCTATGATAAAATCTGAGCAGGAGACCTCTACTAATTATATAATTACTATATAAATACTTTGTAGATATCTAAAGCATTCTCTCTCATTGCCCTATATTTTGACTGCAGAGAAAACATTCACTTGGTTTGTTCAGTCACTCCTCATCATGTCCCACCTCTCAACTGGAGAGGGTAGGAACAGGTTTCAATTGCTTTTTCCTGAATTTGAGCCCCTTTTCTAATGAAGCATAGAGTTTCCAATTACCCTATTTTGTGAGTGGAAATCTTATCAAGGAACCACTGTAATGCCTGCGTATTTTGTTTTGAAGAGCTTGCTACATCTTCAAGTTAAGTTGTTTCTTTTATAAACGTGATTAAAAATCCCCACATACTTTTTATGTGGTTTTGTGGTCCGACTATCTCTTAGCCATTACCATACAAATTGCTTTTTCTAGTATGAAGTAGGCTTTTACTAGTGCAACTTACCGACCAACTTGCATCAGATTTGCTATGCACCTAGTTAAAGACTCCTTTGTTAGTCTTGACCAAACATCAAATGCTTCAGACAAAATACAAGAAAAATCGTGAGGTTTCCTCTAGTAATGAAAACTTTTCCTAGCTCTGAAGCAAGAGCGATATAGTCTTTCCTAGCATTTTTTACTGAAAACTACTAGGTACAGTAATATCTAGACTCTTAAAAACACAAATAACTAAGTGTAGGAAAGCTGCTAAACTTTCTTATGTGGAAGATATAGCAGAGTGTGTATCTGATGACCTCTAAAAGAAATGTTAGGAAGTAGAGGAGCTTTTCACCCTTTCTCCATTTTAAGAGGTTAACTTTATTACAGTCCTGGTACAAGTTGTTTTGTGACTCATGAGCTGCTACCTGTCTAGTTCTTAAAGATACTAGAAAGCTTAAAACATTCATCAATAGTTCTGAACACCACAGACACCTCCCCCCCAAAAAAAGCTGATAAACTGGCTGTTCTTAAAATTATTTTTTTCCTGTCATAGTCTTTTATACTACCCAATGGTGTAGCACTCAAGTGTCATTTCCTTTCCTCGTCCGCAAAAGAAGTAACCACAACAGACCCTTCAGAGTTTGGCATTTCTCACCCAACGAAGAAATGGCTGGCACAAGCTTACTGAATTGGGAGCCAGGGAAGATTTACTCCCTGGTTCTAGTTCTTAGTCAGGAGCACTTTCCAGTTGCCAATCTTTTCCAGCAGCACCAGATCCAGAGTTGAACCAGGAGAATGCAAAAACCATTCCAGAACATAACGGCACATTACTACATCCACAATTTGAAGCCAGAAAGAATTAAAAGAGGATTGAGCCTAAGCATCCAGGCACATAATGCTGATCGAGTGAGCTCAGCTCCCAACCTCCAACAATATAGTAAGACTAGGCAGGCTACCTGCATTAGAATTTATGACCTTATCTCAGCTTTAGTCACAAAGTATGGTACCTTTGCTTTTCAACACACGTACATGGGGTGGGAAGATGAAGAAAGGGGAAGCACCTCTATCATCCAGCTAGTTCTTAGCCCATCTTGTTGTACCCAAAGAACAGCCATTAAGCTCTTAAGCTTGTACTCAGTATCAATGAAGCTCTAACGACATTATATAAGCAGAATGTTTTTCATTAATTGGGCATCTCCTTACAGTATCTTTCTAGGTAAACAGTCTTGGCAACATCTGCTTGGTTGACAGTTCCAACTCATGTTCCATCACTGTACAACAGCTACATACCAGGATCACACAGTTCCTGTTGCTTTTAAAAAAACAATTGCCTCTGTGACCCTTATTAGAAGAGTCTCTCATGGAATCTACATGGTATATAAACACTCCAACCAAACAGAAATTAATATAAACAAATCAGTACAAAGCAAACATCATTATGGGCCTGATCCAGCTTCTCAGCAATACAGGCGCTAGCTGTAGAAACCCATCAATGGTTCCTTATTGCTCTCAGCTTCCTCTCCATAATTGAAAACAGCAGTCCCAGGCTGCTCAGGAGCCTAAAGTAGGCTTAACAGTGTTTTAATTGCAAATGTGGGAACGACCCCGATAGGTAAGCTATTTCCCCTGGGATAAACAATAATACTTTCAAGTGTCTGGTACTGGTGATTTTTTTTATAGCAAAATATAATGCTTTGTAGACCTCCTTCAGCTGTACAGAAGCACAACTACTTTATATGGTCTATTTTATCTAAGTGCAATAAGCAGTTTAGAATCCTTGCATAACCCACTTCACAAAACTTGAAGATGGATGTTACTGAGAAACATTCCAAACTGTGTACTCTGTCTTCACTTCAGGAAGAGTAAGAGGGGGGAAAAAAAATAAAAAAAATAATCTATTCACTTATTTAAGAGATCTTGGAATATTCAGTGGTCATCATAAAAGAAGGAAAAGTATTCTTTCCCTGAAAAGAGTTATTATTAGATATTCCCAGAAGACAGACACGTAAGTTATCTTTGTCCATGCTTCTTTCAACAGTTGATGAGATAAGAAATCACACATCAAAGATAATGATCAGGAATCATTTCTATGAGGCAGGTTTAGTAAAGGACATTGGTGGGACAAGAACCCAGTGTCAACACAGTGCGCACTGAGAAAAACCGTGCTGAAAATAAGTGTGTATACAGTAGGTATAAGCATGTCCCAGACTGTTGTCAGAAGCATGGCATGACCTTTCTAGGCATCTTCTGTCTACTAATCACATTGAAAGTAATCACTAAGACTGGTACACAATTTTTTAGGTATGCCCAAGAGTTCAAGAGGAAGGTTTCAGCCTCCAAAGTATAAGGAGACACACCACGAAGTGGAATAATACCAGTGTTTTGCTAGTTCCATGCACACTTTTTTCTCAGCCATGAACAGACAGAAGATGTGAGGAAATCAGTAGACCTTTTTGCACACTGTAAGGTGCTTAGTTAACACTGAAGCCATAGCAGATTTAGCAGCACTGGTCACTAAGATCTAAAAAGCTGCACTTGCTGTGCAGCTGCTTCTAGAAGGGCCAGGGTCAAGTGCACTGTGAAGAAACACACAACATCTGGAGAAGGATCAGAAGAAACTAACATGGTCTTAGGGGAAGTCAGTGAACCAGTTAGATGGTCGAGGTTATCTCTGAAGCTCTAACACAAGTGTAGCAGGCATTAGAATCATAGAATTATTAGAGCTCAAAAGGACCTTAAAGATCATCTAGTTCCAACCCCCCTACCATGGGGACACCTTCCACTACACTAGGTTGCTCAAAGCCCCATCCAACCTAGCTCATCCAACCATTAGCCTCTTAAAAGCAGCTCTGCGAAACCAGAAGCAGGAGAGAAGGCTAAGGAGCTCAATTATAATCTGCACACAGGCCATACCTGAAAGACAGCAGCTGTAGTGTGCTTTCTACGATACAGACTTGGGGGGAAAGAGGTGACAACTTTTACCCTTAAACTTGAATTGACTGATCCAGCTCATGGAATGGCTTCACAAAGACTGTAAATGAAAAGATGACCCTGTATTTCTGGGCAGGGACCAGCATGGCCAGCTGAGGAAAAACAAGCATTCCTGAACAGCTATATATCAAACTATATCCTAGTTGAACAACTGGAGAAAAGACATGCTGAGTCAGGTCTCTAACTGTCATTCATCCATTGTTTTTCATAATGCCTAGAAAAATACCATATTGCAGAATTCTTTTTATGCCAAATTTGACAGAAACTGGCCAGGAAGAGTCAACAGTTATGTCAGAGGATTGACATATACAGTTATATAAGCCCGATTTTAAGAGGGAGGAAGGAAGGAGATCAGTTTTGCCCCGATTAAAACAAAATTAACGTTTTACCAAAATAGTTACATTTTTTGTTTTGGTAGTTTCTACTTCTAGGTATAACAATTCCTGTTTAACAAAACACTGGAGAATGCGGGCATCGATCCCGCTACCTCTCGCATGCTAAGCGAGCGCTCTACCATTTGAGCTAATTCCCCCTCCTCTTATTGTTAATAGGGACCACAAAATGCTGATCTTCAAGGTGGATTTAAAATCTGCAGTTCCCTACATGTAATACAGTTTTCTGTGTTGCACTGGTCTGTCTATTCACAAATGGAAACACATTCAACTGCGATTCCAAAACAGGTGTCAAATAATAAATCTGTACTATTTCACTGAGCATTTCCAAATGAAGTAGTAAGAAACAAGACAAACCAGAAATGACATGTTTTCTAGGTGTATAAAATAAAATAATAAAAAAAAAACTTTATTACTTGCAATTCCTGAGAGGAAGTACTTCGCAGCATTTGATTTTTTCCCCATAAAGGTCAGTTTCTGTTATTTTATTTTTTTTTTTAAATATGGGTAATTATTTTAATTTATTCTAGTCAAATATATGGCAGCATTTAAGAAATGAACTATGTACATCTAAAAAATAAGAGCTTATTTCACTTCAACATTTCATTTCAATACATGAAAACATCTTTTGTAGTTAACTATTTTTTCTCCCAGCACAAACAAAACATGACAGTGGAGAATGTGGGCATCGATCCCGCTACCTCTCGCATGCTAAGCGAGCGCTCTACCATTTGAGCTAATTCCCCCCCCCCAAGACTCTAATTTATCCAGTAACTATAGAGTTTAACAACCACAAATGGAAAATGCCCTCTACTGACTGCTCCTTTATCATGGGTGGTAACCCCAGGGCAGCTGTTCAGAACACTTACCAGCATTTAACCTCCAGTTTGTCTATTTTTTTTTTCCAAGATGACAAACTCCCTGAGTAACATGATAAGGCACTACATGCTAACTTACATGACAAACTCATGACCTGCAGCCTTTCAGGGCCACCCAACTTGCACTAGATTTATCCTTCTTTGAAGAGGGCAGCTACTTTTTCTGTGTTGAGGGAAGTCACATCACAGACAATGCAGTGGAACAGCTTGAAGATAATACAAAACTCGCATTTGCCCTGACATCCCCTAAGAAAACCATCTAGAAAGCAAAAGTCAAACCTCATTAAATTAGTTTATATCAGTTTACATTAGTGTTGCCAGAGAGATGCATCAAAGTGATCTGTGTTAAATGGAAGTATGTGGACACAAAGCCTTCACAACTGAAATACCACAGAGAAATGAAAAAATTTAATTAAGGTGGTCAGGTTATTTTGAGCCATGTAGGTAAGGAAGTTCTCCCAATCAAGTGGAGGAATTAGAAAGTTTTACTTACCATCTTACATGGTAACTTAGCCATCACAACAAATTCAAGATCACAAAACAATGGGCTGTCAATTATATGAAATACACATTTTAATCACTGCAAATAGTACTATTGCAGAGGTCTTTCCTCACCCTTGCCTAGCTTTAGCATCAAATAAACTCTTTTTCTGTGAGCTGAACTGTCCAAGCTTTAGGCCTTTTCAGTGGCAGCAGGGTGAGATTTGGGGGTGAAAAACATGGAGAGGTAATCTGCCATTTTCACACTGACTCAGACTGTACAGGATAGATAAAGAAAACAGTACATAGAGCTGAACCTTGTGAAATACGATATGGGAAAGATCCCAGCTGCAGACTTGCAGTGGGCCATCATTGAGCCTAAGATGTGTGCCCACAAGAAGGACTGAAACCACTTTTGTGTATTTTTTTTTCCCTCTACAGTTTACTCCAGTGAGGTAGACAGTCAGTTACAATATATTGCAAGACATGGTAAGAACAAATCCTTATTTATTGTTGTGCAAAGACTAAGGTAAGGCAGGAAAATACTTAAATTCTAGGATCTAGATTGTGCTAGATTTGAAGTACTACCTTACTTTAGACAAGTTGTAACTAGCTGATGCTTAATTTCATAATTTATTTTCTTATGACTAGATGCTGTCAATCCAGTAAACTATATCCATTAGAGAAAACCATCAGCACATGTATTGTTGGATTAGTGCATATGTTTTACTTTACTAGCAGAACTTACTTTTCTACATTTAAACAGCAAGCAAGAAATCTTTCATTATACCATTTTCATTGCCTTTGCTGTTTAACAGCGTATCAGTACAACCACTCTCACTGTAAACTACATTTTTTTTCTTTAAATCCAGAAAGCGTTCCTTGATGTAACAACCTGCGAATACATCTTTGACAATGTGCTTCTTCCAGCAAAGTCAGTTAGTACAACTACACTTGAATTTTTATATTTCTGAAATGTTTTTAGTAACCCCATATATTTAAGATGCAGTACAATTTTAACTGAATCAAAGTCAATACAAAAAGGTAGACATACCTAGAATATAACTTAGAAGGATATAAATGAATGCTTTCTCTCCACAAACTATGATAAACATGAACTTTTAAACTATTATATTTGTCATTTACATACAGCTAATTAGAAAGTAAAGTTGGAAAAGAAAATAAAAAGGCTTGAAAAATATGGTGAAGAAAAATCTCGTCCTTCAGCGACTTCTAACAGTATACTTTCTAGATTAACAAATCTTTTGGTATCTGCATTGTAGAAGAGGTGTAAAAAAAAAAAAAAGGTTCTTCCTGAATAAATGCTAGAGGAAGCTTTGTTCAGGAAAGTAAGTATTATTTTATCAAAGTAACATAGCAGAAAATGCATCAGTAGTACTGTTTCTCATATGTCAAGTGAGTATTCTTTTATGCTAACAGGCTTTCCACATAAATAGTGTTATGATTCAGTGTTATTAAATAAGCAGACTAACTCAACAGTCATTACCTTGAAAGTGGCCAAGCTATGATTCAGCAGAAGTCAATCCGCCCATGGCATCATCAACTGAGGGGAATTAGCTCAAATGGTAGAGCGCTCGCTTAGCATGCGAGAGGTAGCGGGATCGATGCCCGCATTCTCCAGTGTTTTGAGAGACTATCTATGGTACCGCAAGATTTTCTTCCACAAATTGTTCAGGTTTGTGAAAGAAAATATATAGCTAGTAATGTATACCATTTCATACAGCAAATAAAACAAGAAAAAAAAAAAAAATCTCAATTAGCAGACTACACTTGTGAACTCTCTGAAAAATGACTTCTTCACAAAAGCATCTAACACTAATGTTATTCTGTAATACAGGAAATAAAATTCACTTCTGTCCCTTACAAGTGCATTGAATTTTAATGTGAGAAATTTTTGTTTGTTTTTAATTATTTGAAAAATTAGTGAAATTGCCTATAGGATGTGAAACTATGTAGTTGTCTACATAATCATCAGCTCAGTGTAGAATCACTGTCTCTCCATCTGCCTTGCACTTGTAGCTAGGATGGGCATGACACACTTGCTCCTAACCTGAGTGTCAACTGACATTCAATCTCCCACAATTTCACTCAATTTCTTCCTCAACCCAATATAAGAAAATAATCTGCACTCTAAAAAAAAGGTAATCTTTGATCAATATTAACAACTTAAATCATTCCTACTGTGCATGTTCTTCTTAAAATTGATTAATTTTAACCCTTACAAAACTGCTAGAAAAAAATACATCTAAATTCAAAAAAGCCCCACAACATACGGTAGTATATACAGGGCACTAAAATTGTATCACAGCCAAAAATCAGAAAAAACAGTGGTATCTGTCAGTGTGTTTTTGTTTCATTCTTTAAAACCCCTCAACAGGAATTTCTGTCTTTTTTGTGCAAGCAGTTACCCTAATTTTAAGACAAAACAGAAGTTTACGAGCTGTTCTTTTCCAAAACAGCAAAAAAATTACAACTGGTAACTGAAAAAATGAAGTATAGTTCACAGTGGCGATAAAAAGGAACACTTCTAAGTAGCAAATGGAGAATGCGGGCATCGATCCCGCTACCTCTCGCATGCTAAGCGAGCGCTCTACCATTTGAGCTAATTCCCCCTGTGGGTTTTACCTTCTGTTTACTGTCCCTTGGTACTTTCATATTGCTCACTGACAGAATAACTTTCCAGAATGTATGTTGAAATTTGAGCTGCTGTCTCAAGTACAAACAAAACTTTCTACCAAAAATCCAACTGTGTTTCCTACCCAAATATCACACTGGTAGCTGGGCAGTCAAAGTCCACTGCTTGGGTTCTAACTCCCTACCGAAGTTTCTGGTAGGCAATAACAGAACACAACTTTCCAGTGAAATGCAGAAACAATTAGGTCTTCCTTAAAGTACACTACTTTTGACAGCCTTAGTGGGAATCTTGCCGAACATGAAATCTGGACTCCTTGATGTAACAGCGCGTGTTGTATCCAGCTGAGCTGGATCTGGACAACAGGTGGTCTGTGTTTCCAAGCAACTGTAGATTTACGTTCAGACCAAACAATTATGACTGTTTAGAGAAATCTGGATGTATTTAAAGATTATGTTTTTCTAAAACAGATTTTTTCCTATTTATAATCCCTAAGTGGAAGAGAATCCGCTAAATGACTTTACCCATTTCCACATTTTACCATATAATAGATGTGACAATATACATAAAGTTCTTCCAGTTCTTTCTCTTGTGGCAATGGAGTTCTGGGCCCGAGTTATATAAAGGCAAAAAAAAAGCACCCAGGCAAGTGGCTAATGGGAAACAAAGTAATAGTTCACACTATCTATCTATATCTCTCAGGAATTTTTAAGGTGTGACTGTATCACTAGATAGACATGCACACTCACATACACATATAAAAATCAAAAGTACATAATTACTGTAAAAAAAATCATGGCTATAATGAAACAGTGCTTTGGTTTCAGCTCTACAAGATCAGAGTCAGAAAATACAAAGAGTGTAGAGTCTCCAACGTTTCCTGTTATTTGAAGTTATGTACTAGAGTCTTTCTTTGAAAATGGTATTTAGAGAGGAAAAAAAAAAAGTAACTATGATTTCACGCTATCATAAAATAGAAATAAACCAAGCAAAAGTCTTAAAAACGCCTATATTGTAAAACAAACAAACAGAACCTATCTAATGGGGTTTGCATGAGGCTTGTATGAACACATCCCAGGCAGGAACAGGGTTTCACCATGCCAGCTTTTGAATGGTAAAGCACATCTAATTAAGGGAAGCCCCAAGCAGGCTTACAACTGCACACAAACTGGCAAATACTGCTGCTAAACTTTTTAATTTGTTACTAAGCACTGGTAGTCTTAAGGTTTTAACACAGCAAGTGGGGGAAAATTTACTTAAAAAAACCCCCCAGAACTAACTATAAATTAAGCAGAGACAAAATATCCTAAGGACAGCTACAGTATGTTTAATTCATTCTTTTACATAGCCTAATGTTCATCATTAAAATGAAACACATAAATATGTCTCCAGTTCTGTATCCAAATCTGCATTCAAAACATCAAAGGAAATGTGTTCTGGACCTCAGAAATAATTTTATGGAAGATCAGTATCAAAATATGAAATTGGGCAACAAAATCAACACCCTCCTTCAGGGAAAACAAAACAACACAAAAAAATGGTACTGTAAATCACACAAAAAGCCACACAGCAGGTCTGTCAGCCAGAAGAAACCTCCTCCCAGAACTATTTCTGTTCTTAATGGCCACAATAAGAATAAAACTTTATTTGTTGATGAAGATTTCATTGATTGTTCACAAAACTTTGCCCCCATTTTACCACCATTCATCATTTTGTACCCAAACCACAAAACAAAAACATGCTAAAAAAACCCCAAACCAACTAACCAAACATAAAAACCCCCAACAAACCACCATCAAAAAAAAAACCCTACAAAGATTTGCTACTTATAGTAATATTTGCCACTGCTATTACCTTGTTCGAGGAAAATCAGTGCAGTCCACCTGGGAGGTAATATATTAGTACAAAATACTGTAATAGTGATCAAAGAATCAATGTTGAAAACAGTTTAGCCAGGCAACCTAGGTAACTTCAGTTAGCATTAGCAGCCAAAACAGAAGCTTGCAAGGGCCCCAAATAATTCATATTAATTATGCTGCTTTTCTAAGAAGTGTGTGTATTTACCATTTTGGCACTTAAGTTAAACTAGTGCTAAGGAGGAAGTGAGCTCAGATCTCAGCTCAGCGGGAGATCAGACTATCCCTTCATGTTATTCTTCGGGATCTCTATCTGGACCACACAAAAATCATCATCATCATTTCAACCCATAACATTCCAAACTTGAGAGGAAAGTTGAAGTACTGAGCAAGACATCTTGAGTTATCATTCTCTTTCTCTAAAAGCATCAATGGGCTTTACATTTCTGTCCAGATAATCAAAAGACTTCCACATTGGCAAAGATTTCATTCTGTTTCCAGATGGGGAAACAGTAAGTCATATATTAATATGATTATGCATTTTTGGTTTCTTTTTTAGGAAAATGGCTATATTCACATCACAACTTCCTTCTCTGATATTCTTGCAAGATCTGATACCTCTACTAACTTCATGAGTGTTTCAAAAAAGTTTCAGCATCATAAGGCTCGTATACAATGCCCTCCTTGAACTAATCAAGATGGCAATATAGAAAAACTGTATTATTCATTTTTACATACTATCCAGCTTCAGATACCCCTTCCAAACAAACCGTTTAATAATAGTAAAAAAAAAAAATTCTTACAAAAGCAGCAAGATTGACTATGCCTGAATCCAAATGGATTTGCGACCTTTGTCTTCTAAATCACTACTGTAATAATCCAAATTTTCTCCACATTCCCTGTAATTCCAGAAAGGAGAAAGTATGTGCTGGTTATGCCCTAAGCTCCGCGGAGGCCAGCTGGCTAATCAGCTATCACTAAACAGCATTTTCCTCATGTTCCTTTAGAGGCTCTTCAGAGCCACTGATTTCCACAAAACATTGGACAACTTTTTATCTTTCAGATTTTTATCCATCTTTCAGTTTTGGTGCAAAAGTCAACTGGAGTGGGAGTGACGATGATTCCCCTAGTTTTGAAGACGACTTAAGAAGTTTAAGATTCCTACATCGTGTGGATTTTACTAAGGAATGGAACTATATACTCACTAAATGAAAATTTCTCCAGAATAATAGAGTACTTTTAAGAACAATAACCTCATCCAGACAAACAAAACAGAAAAAGACCCAAGGAACTGGTTACATAGAATGATCTGAAAAATGCGTTTGGCTGCAATGTCCAAAGATTAGAGGTTTAAGATATACAGAACTCACTGAAATTCAGTCTATATTTAGCATCTGATTACTTAGGTCCATATGAAAATTTGAGAGCTTGTCTTTTTTAAATTTATACACCACCATATCATACAGTCATTTTAGAATTAGAACAGGGAAACCACACCTATCAGTAGAAAAGCTGCGTTCACTGATGAAGCTACCTGCTTATAGCATACTCAAAACACAGGTACAGCACAAAAACATCACAATCCAGCTGAATCAAAAACACAGAAAGTGTTAAGTTAGCACCCACTTCAACAAGTTCAACCCACGTTATCCTCCCATTTGATTCTTCCACTTCTTTCTTGGGCTCAATGATACACTCAGTGAACTCTGGCCGAAGAGTATCAGAAAAGAAAGAAAACAACAGCTATTGAATTTTTACTGATTCAATGGAAGACTGGTGGTGTAGCAGGTGTTGAGAGCGACCGATGGAGAGCTGGAGCCCGAATCATGGCAGTGCAGCACAGCAGTAGGAAGCGCCCCAGAAGAACCCACACCACCACCCCCTCTCCTCAGGGGCACCACCACCCGCTGCGCCTCCTCCTTCAAGCAAGCACCCCCCAAGACCTCAAAACTAGATTTCCTGAGACCCACCAAGACGACCATCACACGACCAGAAAACCCCCGAGTAAAAGGCTACAAACCAACCTCCTCCACCAGCTTTGTCTTCCGATGGCCTCAGCCCGAAGCCGCTCCGCCTGACGATCAACTTGCGCACCGTTCCCTCCGGCCCGCAGCTTCCCGCCCCCTCAGGGCCTGCCCTTCCTCAGCCCTACCCGGGCACCCACCGCGCCCCATCCCGTGCTAGAACCTTCTGAGGCGGCGCCTGCCACCGCCCCCCTCAACGGCCACTCTCTTCTTCCGGGCAACTGAGACCACCCCCCTTTTCTCTTCTTTAAGTAGCGATGGCGCGGTAAAGAGGCTATGCTAGGGGAGAGGTTTGCCCTCGTGTGAGGGGAAGGGCTGTAGCTCGGTCTTCTCCTCGCTGTCGTTAGGAAGGCGGGTCAGCCCGTCCTCAAAAGAAAAGCCTGGCCTGTTGTGGTGAGCCTGCCTGGTGGCCACCTCTGGTGCTCCCTCATGAGGCAGCCGGTGCTAAAATCGCCTACTGTGTGTCTGGGGAGAGAAGGCAGTGTTGGAAAGAGAGTTTTGTCCTACATCTTCCAACTACGATGTCTGTAAGTTGCAGGAATAACAGCTGAGTGTGTGCCTTTAAATGAACCTTTTTTTTTTTTTTTCCAGAATGTAAATTCATAATTAGGTTTATGCTCATGGATTTTCCTAGGCATTGCTTTGAGGGTGGATGTTGGGAAAAGTAATTAAAGATATGTATATTGATCTGTGTTCAAGGAGGAGAGGATTCTTATGTTAGAACCATGTTCCTGGTAGTTTCTAGCATTGAGAGCATGACTTAACTTGATATGCAATGTGTCTTTCTCTGTTATTTTCCTTTTTTTTTTTCCTTAAGAACTTCAGACTGGTTTGCAACCATAAAAGCTTCTCCTGTCTTACAAAAATCTTGGTCTTTGAACCTTCAACACCAAGCATCAGGTGAACTGCTAGCAAGAAAAGGCAGTTTCACTAGAGAATGAGAAAACCCACTTTTATTCTGTCTTGCTAGCAGGTTGGGTGAAACTGTAGGATAAGCTGCTCCAGCTTGCTCCCTTCTTTCTCAGTTCCTTGGAGTCTCTGAAAGTTTTGGGAATAACTCATCTCATCCACATTTGTAACTTTATCTTTGCATATTGCTAAATATTTTTCCTGAAAAAAACGTGAAAGAAGTAAGAACAGGAATTCAAGAATTTGTCTTTCAGCAAGAGCTGAGCTGATGGCAAAAGACAAAAATGTCTTCCCGTAGCTCCCGAGTGAGCCTTTTGCTAAATGTTGTTAGTAAAATTACAGCTACTCCAGCACTTCTCAGGTGAATAAAAGGCATTAGATAACTTGAAACAAGATCAGCACAGACTTTGTTCACTAGTCATTTAAGATTATAGCAGCATTTGAATTGATAGTAGCCATCTCTAAACAACTTTCTGTGAGGAAAGCTTTCTCTCTTCTGAAGACAAAAATGAAGTGGTTTTGGTTTTTTTTTTTAAATCCCTTTATTTTAGAATAACAATACCCAACCAGGAAGTTACTCAAATACCTGGTCTAGCTATGCTCTTTGTCATCACTGCTAAAGATGATTGAGCTTCACCATGGAATAATTAGTGTTGGTTACCTCACTGTAAATTCCTACAGATGATCAAGTTAGGTGGGTGCTATTAGGCCTAGATGAGTCCAAAGGTGGTTGATTTTGCATAAACAAGACCGCGTGAAAAACATGTGCCTTACTTCAGTTGGATTTTTGTATCCCAGTTTCTACTATGAATGAAATGCTTGTGATAAGAAATCTTCCCCAAGTTAAAAGTAGAGTTGCAGCTTTTGTAGCTTTCCTTGTAACTATCCAAAGACTTTACTTTTGGGTTTTGTTTTTTTTTCATTTAAGTCTCATTTGACAGTTATGTGTAGCTGATGATGCCTTTCAAGGGTTTCCTTAAACTTTGTGTTACCAGTAGGTGATCAGTTGTTTTAATTAACTTTCAGAAAGGAGTTTTTGAGATAGAGAAAGCTATAATGTTTTCCACTCAGTGTTTCCAACACAGAAAACGTGCTGAATCTTCTGTGTATGTTCTAGCAACTGCTGTAGAAAAATGAATTATTTATATAGCAAGGGTCTCCCCTTGCTTCACAAGTGTTACAAATACATCGATTTTATACTGTTTTTAATCTTTAAAACATTCCACAAACATTAAAAAAACTATACACAATCATTCACTCATTGTAAAAGAAAAAAAAATCCTTTTTTTTTTTTAACTTTGGCAGGACTAGCTTTAGTATTTAAAAAAAAAAAAACCAACCAAAAAAGCATCTAATGTAGCTTTAAATTTCAGATAGCGACCAATCCACAGCAGCTTTATTTCTGATTATTTCTCTCACTTGCCCCATTCATGCTNCCTCATTGTAAAAAAAAAAAAAATCCTTTTTTTTTTTTAACTTTGGCAGGACTAGCTTTAGTATTTAAAAAAAAAAAAAACCAACCAAAAAAGCATCTAATGTAGCTTAAACTTACAGATAGCGACCAATCCACAGCAGCTTTATTTCTGATTATTTCTCTCACTTGCCCCATTCATGCTTTTAGAGAGCTGACAACTAACTATTTTTATTTTTTTTTTCTAAATACCATTATTCTTTCTTCCCCTTCCTATTTTCTTGTGGCTGCACTGTCAGGAAATGTGTAGCAAATCAACACCTAAATTGCATCAAGCACTGCCAGGCAGAGTAAAGACAGTGGGTTACTTTCAAGTATTCCTACTTTGTGTTGCTACCGGCCAAATCAGCCAGCTCCAGGAACAACTGAATGCGTATGTACCTTAGCTCCGAGCCATCCATCGCATGTCAGGGCTAACGCACATAAACCAGCAGATTCAGTGTCACCAGAAGCCAGTAAGACGATGTGAAAACAAGCTAGGCCAGTTAGAAACCAGTCAGGTGGAGATCTTGCCTCCACTCATGCTCTGGTTTGATTTCCCCTTAGCCTGGCTGAGGCTTGATGGGTGAGTAGCACTTCCCACTCTGCTGCCGTACTCCTGTGGCGTGAGAAACATGGCTTAACTTAGCAAAGAGGCAGTGTCTGGTGCGGTGCTGACACAGCACGAGGACAATCCACTCTGTAAGTGAAGAAGTTTAAGCAAGAGTCAGAATGTCACCGTGTGGTAGATTATGGGCTGTATGATTTGCCTGTATGTGCAAGAGTACATAGAGCCTACAGAGAGGAGCATGAGTGCACGCTGCTGGGTGAAATCGGGTAAGTTTGTAAACTCCTCTCTACCTACAGACAAGCAGAGTCACCGTTCTCTTGCTGGGTACGTCACTTTATACACAGTTGTAAGCTCATGTTGCAAAGAGATACACAAGAGTCTTCTGCCGTTAAAACAACGGGGAGGGGGAAGCTGTGAAGTGGAATGCAGCCTGCGTTTGGTTGAGGGCTAAAATCCAGAGTCGATCAGCTGTGTTCGAGTGGAAGCTGTTAGAAACTCTGTCAGGTCACGATTGAGCTCAAGTGTGATGATGTTCTGCTGGCTTTCATCTCGTTTCAGGCCGTGTGCTGGGGTCAGGGAAGGGAGCTGGGGGAAGAAGGGCATGGAAGAGACGGGTGGGTGGCAGGGGGACTGGGGAATACGGAGGACAAGGGCTGTGGGAGGGGCCGAGGCACCGCGGCTCCCCGGGCCGGCGGGG
>VYXH01009287.1:239719-320624 GCA_013397275.1 Burhinus bistriatus | reverse complement strand
TCTGCGTTCGCCCCCCGTACGCCCGCCTCGGGGTGGCTGCGGTGAGCCTTTCCCTCACGGCCGCCTGAGCGCTGACGGCGCGCGCTGGGACGCCGCCCTTACCGAGCCCGCAGCCCCTCACGGGCTTCGCCCCTCACGGGCTTCGCCCCACCGGCTTTCTGCTTTTTCGGACGCGCTGCCGGCCGGCGGTTGTGGCTCCCGGGCAGCGGTCGCCTTCGGCAGAGCTCGGCGGCGGCTGCCCCCGGGAAGGGGGCCCGCAGCCCGGNGGGGTTCGGTGGGCCTGGGGCTGGCGCGGGAAAGCGGGGCTTTGGGCTCACGCTGGGGTGGTCCCCCCCGCAGGGGCCGGAGGGGTCGTATTTCTCGGGGAGGGGGGCGAGCTGCCTCCGGCGGGAGCGAGCGGAGTGGGGAGGAGGTATCTTCTGACAGAGGGAAGGGGAAACCACAGGGGCGCCGGGCCGGGTTATGCTCCAAACAAGATTCTTCCCGCCTGTAGGGCAGCGACAACCCTGTGAGAGCCTGGCCTGAGGGGTGAGCGGTGGGAGAAAGGGCTCCGGTTTCCGTAGTGAACGTAGTGGGGTGCTGGAGAAGAGAAGATTTGTCTGCTGAGAGACAGGAATGGATAGATGTGTGTGCGTATAGGGAAGGGAGGAGATGTCGTTAGCCTGGTAAAAATGCTGGGGGAAGGATATTTGTACTAAAGATTTGTACCAGCGTACCATCTGCTGAGTATAGAAGTAGTGGTATAGCAGTATCTAAAATAAAGGATTGCCTCTTTCCCTTCTTGATGGAGGGGAAAAAGGGTCAGGTCGGTGTTGTGTTTTGGGGCAAAGGTACCTCAGTTTGGTGGTGATTGCAGCATGGTAGAGAAGAGGAGTGAAGCATCTTACTCTCTTTCACTAGACGGCATTTATAGCCAAAGGGTCTCTCCTATAAGCAAATGGAAGGGCGAAGAGCTGCAAGTCATCCCAGGAATCCTGTATCAGTAACCAGAATAGCATATGTTGAGCATTTGCGTGGTAGAGTATTGTGGAAGGTGGTGGCAAAGAAGGGATAAGAACAGTGCTTCAAGTACTAAAGGCAGAAGTTTAAGAACTGTCTCAGTTTCACTTCATGAGAGGCTTGAAATATAAGAAGACCGCTCCCCAGTACAAAAAGCTGAAGTCTTCAGTGCCTCATTTCCCCTTCCCTCACCCCTGAGAGTAGGTAGGATTGACAGAGATCAGGACAGAGGAATGAATTGACCTCAGTGGTCAGTCTAGAGGGGATGTTGGCCATTAAGTTATTTCTACTCCTAATCCAGTGAATCATTGAGGGATTGAGACTATAATAGAACAGAAGAAACTTCTGTGTATTGAAACTGGTCTTGGTACCTTATTGTTGATTCTGTAAGGAGAGCTTGGGTAGATTTTTGGGGTAGGAGAGTCCTCTCCACTTGGTAATGTGACTGTGGGGATGTGGGATTTACAGAGTGGAATTTGGTAAGGATACAATAAATTGGGGCAAAAAGCAGCTCTTACAACTCTGTGAAAGAGCAGTCCAAAAAGATACATTATTGCTATGATAAACTGAGCTAGAATGGATATATTAGGGAAACTTAAGTATTTACACAGCTGTGGATTATAGCATTTTATTTTGTTAAAATTTTTCGACTTACTTCCTGGTGTCTAAGCTTAAAAGGATTTTATTATTAGCTTAAAAGGATTTTGTTATATTATTATTAGCACTGGAACAGGCTGCCCAGGGAGGCTGTGGAGTCCCCTTCTCTGGAGATTTTCAAAGACCCGCCTGGATGCAGTCCTGAGTAATGTGCTCTAGGCATTCCTGTGTCAGCAGGGGAGTTGGACTAGATGATCTCTAGAGGTCCCTTCCAACTCTAAAAAATTCCGTGATTATTAGCTTTATTATGCAGCAACTCCCAGAGACTTCAGCTTATGTCTGGGCTCTGGCCTGGGATATCCTGTAATGCACAGGAAGTAAAGTTGGTTTAGGTCATGTGTGTTGGCATTTGGCATCACAGTCTATTCAGTTTGGCTAGTGTAGAATATCAGTTACTAAAAATTTGTACAGTAAAAAAAAAGCTATTTTCTTCCTACAGAACATTCAACTCTATAAGAAGAAATTTTTTTGACTAAACTATCTTAGTTTTTCTGCTATAAATGCTCTTCATAGTCTTACATGTGATATTTTAAAACCTCCTGTATACACTTACTCAGCGTGGTTGTTTTTCTCTCAGAAATACAGCCACAGCTAAAGTTCAAAAAAAAAAGTGGAAGATGTAGAAAACTATTTATACATGTATCTGCTCCAAACAATATAAAATGCTAGTGCTTGCATGTATGCATTGTTCAAGAATTGGAATCGTTTTAGTAAAATGAAGTGAGCAGATAGAATCAACAACAGAACTGTTGGGAAAATTAGTTAGGGCATCTAAAGCAAAATACTTATTCTTGTGGAGGAAATACTGTTGGCTTTTTATTGGTATATGCATAGAGTTTTGGTGGTGGTGTTTGTTTTGTTCTTTCCACATAGTACATAGAAATCTAGATTTTTAAGACTTCACCCAGAAGAGCTGCTCTTGACAGGAAGCTGAGTTATACTCATTGGTGGAGGATGGAAGGGAATGATTTTTATAGACAGAAGATTTAACTCTAGCTCTGTGAATTTAATTTGCTTTTGCTATATAGTTCAACTTAACCCTTATTTATTTCAGAAAAAAATGAATGTTTTGGTTGCATGAAGTCCAGGAAAGAAATTCTAGCCCTGAGGAAGTCAACAGCAAAACTTTTACTAAGGTCAACTGTCTCAGTTTTATCCCAGAAATTCCTTTCCTGGGCTCACTAGTTATTTGAACAATTATGTAAAAAATTACATGCCTTTAACAACATATAATTTAGTTTGAAAATAGGTGTTCTTTAATGTGTCCTAAAGAAACTGTGTATGTCGGTGTTAAAGTGTCGTTAAGTGTCTTACCTGCTTTCTAAAATCACCTACATTGACTAATTTTGCATGTAGATATTGCATGTCCTAGAAATGGACAATTATAAGCTGCAGTTTGTCTGATCTTCCAATACTCCAACTCCTCCTGCTTGAAGCTGGACCTAGGTTCTTTGTGTGGGTACTGCTGGAGGTCTGGGGAAAACCAAGTCAATTTTGTAAAGAGGAGAACAGCGATCGTTGATATAATCAGCCAATTTCAGATTGGTTAGCTGGAGATTCGGTCTATTAATCTCTTTGAAAATATAAAGCAGAAGATATAATTAAACATAGTTTCAGGTTGAAAGAAATAATTTACCAAAGCATGCCATTTAAAATCTCTTGTGTAACTTGAGGAAAAAGAAACAGATCAATAACGTCATTAAAATGAGTTGATTTCTGCATTTCCACAATTTGGGTTTTACTTAAAATTACCTTATGTGTATAGAATATAGACATATCTATCAAAAATGTGAATGTTTCCTAAAAGCCGTGATCATGTCACTAAGTGGTTAGAAGTTCGGTGTGAAAAGATGAGAATTAAGGCAGCAGTGTCTAATACTGTGCTCCAGCTATGGGCTGCCAAAGCTTTTGTCTCCTTTCTCTTCAACTGAGGGCTTCAATAGCTTGGGGGTGGGTGAATAGAGCTAAGTTAATGAAAATTCCCCTTGGTTTGCTGAAACTGCACTTTGGTGGGGGGGGGAAATCAACTGATCGACAGTCAGCAGTTATATGTGAAATTCCTGATTTACTAATAGTATGTAGTCACAAGCAACCTTTTTTGAAATTGTGCTTAATGTCTTTGAAGGATTACAGCTAGATCCCAAACAAATATTTTTTTCTGTAAAATCCATAATTCTCGTTTCCACTTATTCTAATCTTTAAGGAAGAATTGGCTTCTTTGTGTGACTTACGTTGCCCATGCAAAAATACTTTCCCTTTGAATTTATATATGATTGATTCTTTGAACAGAAATGGCACAATGCTCAGTGTCAGTGCCTTGTTTTCTTAGCTTTGGTTTTTGCTTCTATTTGCAAACATTTAATGGTGGTGAAAGCATTTCTAAGTGTTCATGTCTGCAGCTGTAAGCAAGCTGATATTAAAAATGAAGGGCTGCAAGTGGTCTTGAGCGCATTCAATCTGACTCCCTGACCTGGGAAGCAAGGACTGACTGTATCTTTCCTGGTGATTGGGGTTTTTGTTAAGTTTTTGTTTGTTTTTAAAGCTTCCCCCTCCCCCCCCAAATTCTCCATTGAAAAAGATTCCATAATGTGAGATAGGCTTTTCTAATACTTTCCCTTTAAATCCTTTGAAACTCTTCTCGATTCAAAATCAAGCTGATGTCTGTCTGTTCTGTGCTTAGTGGGATAGAGATTGGGGCATCACCGTACCCTGTTTGGAGACTCCTAGATATTAAGAGCCATTCAGGGGAGTAATAGAGGATTTTGTTCATAAGTGGGACATAGAAGTAATGTTTTAAAGACTATTTTTTCCATATAGGAGGTGGTATAATTTAAGCTTTGTATCTAGAAAACTGTGTGTTAAACTCAGCACAGGTAGGCTTCTCTTTTCCTCTGACCTATTGGATGCCTGTTTCCTCCCTCTTTTTTTCCTTGTAGAGGAAATAGTGGTCTGTTTTTAATCTCGTATGTTTTACCTTCAAGGATGTATTACTCCCTCTCCTTTTCTCTATTACGTCATCATCACATTGTTCACTTATCCAGAACCTGTCCAAGAAGTCAGTTTAAAAGCTGTTTAGAATTTTACAGTCCTCGAAGTTTGTTCTGTGTATTTATAATGTTAGCTCTGTAAGCACAGACTTCTTGAAGCTGCAAGTAATCAGGCAAAACAAAAGAAGTAAAATACTGTATTCTGTGAGGCAGCAAACACTGTGTGGGGCATTTTTCCATCCTGTCCTATGCGCAAGGAATTGCAACTGTGATTGTTCTGCCTGCTTAAAAACATCTTGGCAAACCACAAATTATTTAGAAGTGTTTCAGCTGGGCTGAGAACAATCTAGCTTACAAATGACTTTCAAACTATGTATAGCCCATGAGTTCTTTCCAACTTTTTGGCATATATAGGCAAGATACTCGATTTCTTCTCGGAGCTTTGCCTGTACCATTTTCTTGTCTTTGTTGCTGGTATTTTACAACTCTGTCTTTAAATACAAGCCCCAACTTATCGTCTTTCTGCCACAATAGCTGTGAAAGAGTATGCTCACAGGCTGAACACCTTACTTCTGAAATAAAAAAGTGGCCTACTTTGTAATCTTCTATTTTTTTAAGAGTTTGTTTGAAACTCAAGGATGTTATCAGGCATAGGATTAAAGCCCATTATCTAAACTGTTCTGTACAATGCTGGAAAATTTTAGGTTGGATGAAGATGCAACACACACGGTTTCAGGAAGATATGCCTTTTCAGCACTTGGAGACAGATGGTCCATACTATAAATCTAAGCATGGATGAGAAGGCTTCTCATGTATGAGAATTAGGTTTCCAAGTCTTATGAGTAGTTGGTGGAGTTGAATTACGTACGTATTTGTTAGTTTTTATGTTTTGCCTTACAGAAAATTTTTCCAAAGGCAATGTCAATTACATGTTGTGAAACTGTTCAGCCTCATTTTGTTGACAGACCCTTCCTCTTCTCTTTCCCTACTCTTACATGTTTTTTCCTAGGCTATAACTTGTACTTCATCCTGACCAAAATTTTATGTAAAGTACTAGATCAGCTTCAGCTACTCATATCACTTAGGTTTTGTTGCCTTATTGTCTCAACTAGCCTGTGGAAACCTCAGCACGGACTGTGGAAAGACAAGAAGGGGCTATGGGAAAAAAGTCTTCAAAATAGTTTTGATTTAAGCTATACTCAGAAGCATTTTGCTATATGCTATCCTGCCCAAAACAGTGTTTTTCTCTGTATTTGTCACTTGGAAGACACTAATGAGATATAATTCAAACAATATTTTGAATAAAATCAGTACATCAGTGCAAAAACTTATGACTGTGAAGCTGTCAGACTGGTTCTGAATAACATGAGCTTCTGTTTTACAGCCTTTTAAAAAATGTGTGGTGCTTTAAGTATGTGACTCTAAATCATTTCTTGTTAGCATTTTGGAACAAATGGAACCTTCAACACTGAACTTCAGAGCTTTAACTTAATTATTTCAGAAGGATGAGAAGCTTCAACTAGATATAAAAAAATTGTCAGAAAAATTACGTCTAGATAGACTCAGTATCCCCTTTTTAAAGAACTGTTGCATTAGACATATTTAAACTGCAGAAAGAAAAAAACCCCACCTCCTGTCATTGCATTTCTGACTGTTCATAACTGTAGAGTTAAATGTGTTTGCAATTTGCTTGAGTAAATCAAAAACATTTTTCCCAACACATGTAAAAATAGTGTCCCTTACTCAGGATACCAATATAGTCTTAGTAAAATGTCCAGTTTTATTCATATAAATTGGAACTTTTTCAAGGAAGAAATTGTAGGCTTTCTTGTTTCTTACTGAAGTGGAATATGTGATCATGTAAATATTAAATAATTTGAACTTTTGAGTGTGATGGTATATAGAAAGTATGCTGAAATATGAGTGTCACAAAAATAATGTAGGAAAATTAATGGCAGTTCTTGTTACTAAATATGTGGTGATTGGCACATTTGCTGATTATATCTGTAAGTGTATGCTTATGTGTATAACTGAAAAAATAACAATGGATCACATTATTTGTTTTACATAGATAACGGATCTTTATGTTTTAGACTGTGGGTGGGTGCTGAGTCATGTTGGAAAGGACCTTCATGCGAGTCTTAGAACGACTGTTTGCTAATCAATGACTTGTAACCCGTTTTAGACAGCTTTACAGCTTTGCTAAACTAAATCCTTGATGCTGCTCTTGTTATCTGGGTCACACATTGTATTCTTACAATTAAAGCAGACCCTGTGAAAGACATTTCATGACAAGAGATACTGGCCTTTCCTGGGTTCCTCTAGTCTCCCGTTCCTCTAGTCTCCCACTCCTCCTGTCCCTTTATCTGAAAAAAAAGTCATCAGACTTTAAAAGACTGCCTAAAAAGTATGTATTTGAAATCTTTTTTCCTCTCTGACAACACAATATCAGGTTTAAAATGAACCTTTCAAAAATTGAGCCTATCTGCCATTGTACCTTTCCTTTAGCCTTTTTTGCCTTTATATAGCTTTATGTTTGTAATAGTGGGGTTAATTTGTACTAAAAAAGTTTGGGTTTTTTTTATTCTGAGAAGAGAAATTGGAAAGATTTCTTTGTCTGATAAAATCTTGGTTCCTTGGACTATTAAATCACAATTAATATTGCTGGTAGTTTTTGAACTGACAGGTATCTTCTAAACTGTCTTTACTGGCTTCTTGCCTTACATTGTTTTGTACAAAATAGAAATAGTAATAAAATTCTGAATTTTATAAGCATCACAATGTGTCATTTCTCATAATCTGTCACTTCATATACTAAAACATATGGGAAGATAGTTGAACCATTTAATCTCTCATCTGTGTTTCATTCAGTGGTTGCCTATAAAGACTTAACTTTTAAATGCTAGTCAGCCTATATATTTCCACCCTTCACCAAAACAGCTTGGATGTCAATTGATGATCTATTTAGTGACTTAACTGTTTCATTCCTGTACAGTTTTTCTTATGGTTAGGCACAACTAGGTATGCAGTGTCTTGACGGCACTAAACTCTGAGTTAACAATGGTTTTGTTTATGACAAAACCCTTGCACTTAGATGTAATGTAAACTGATAATTTTATGCCATTTATATCGGTGCAAATTTGTAAAGTTAGTTTTAATCAATTTATACCAATTTTCTTTTAGGATGTGCAGTCTAGTTGAGTGGTTTTTATACTATAGTTTCCTATTGGTGTGATAACTATTCTTCGAGATTTTTTTTTTTTTTTTCCCTGGATGAAGTATTTTAATGACTTAAGAGTTGTTGTGTAGGAGCTTTTCAAGGTTTTGGAGTTGGTTTTTATTTGTTCGTTTGTTTTTTTTAACTAAGAGCTTGCTTTTGCCTTGGCTGTTTTGTAGTCTTAACAACATTTGCATCTGTAGTGGAGCAAACTTCTTCACTAATGCGGTTTACATGTGCACCATTAGTAATTCCGTGCCAGCAACTGTACGCAAGAAGATCGTATTTGCATGAAAATGAAAAGATAGAGTGAAACAAATTGTAACTGTTGTTGCATCCTTGCTAACAAAGTTGAGTCCAGTTAGAGTTTCTGTAAGATCTGGACTGTGTTCTGTGTGTGCATGTGTCCAGTCTTAACTACTCCATGTGCTTCTGCTCACTGACATACATATGATGGCTCTTACGCTTCTTTACCGTTGTACCTTGTACAGCTTTAGGATGTTTAGGGTATTGTGGCTACATAAAAAATCATGAGAATGAAGAGGGCATTTGAAAGTTGGACTGCAGGGGGTAGGGTAGGGGAATGGAGGTTTTCAGTGAGACATGAACCTTCATAAGGAGAGATGGTGCAGAATGGAAAAAACTTGCTGGCATTTGTGAGAAATGGCTTCTCCGTGGGTGCTCGTCAGAGGGTGGAGCAGCTCTGATGAATCAAGTAGTTAACGGCAGCCCTGTCTGCTGCTCTTCTGAGAAGGTGAGTAAGGGAAAAGGGGTAACAGTGGGCAGGAGGAAAGGAGGGAAGAGGGGACTGGCCATGAGCATGGTTAGAAGTAAATAAAACCTAAACAGATATAATATTTCCCTGGAGGATGTTGACTGTCACATGAAGAGTCCTGTCCACAAGGCTGCCTTCAGTAAATAATCCGATGAATTATGGAACAGAATTGATAGAACTCAAAATTACTAGGCGCAGTTAGCTTACTTCCTTCTGGTTACCTGAAAGGCAGGATGAGAGAAAAGAAGGGAGGACTTCTTTGTTGAAGATGCCTTGATAATGGAACTATTTGTTCTACGAGTAATTTCTCACACTTAAAAACATAATTAATAAAACCTAAAATTGCACAGACTTTTTCCTATGAAGTTGTGCATTTGGAATGCTCACTCTGCTGGAGAAGTCAAGTTTGTGGTCTCATCATTCTTACTGTGAAACCAACAACAACTGAAACACATTGAATAAACTGATGTCAGCTTTTGCAGTTTTGATATGCTGAGATCTCTTACTGCAGCACCAAGATTTGTGGTTTAAGCCATTTTAAGTTTGTTTGTAAATCAGATACATGTTTATGACATCCCAACTACTAATGCCCAGATCTATAGAAATAAATTTCTTCCCTTCCCACCCCCCAGACTAAATAAACTTTAGTATTTTTCATATATTGAAAGCTTTATTATGATTTTCTGGTGTTTAAATACACTTTTTTTTTTGATTAAATGTAAGCTGGGGCCTTGTAAGGCAAACTGGTTTTACCATGTCACCTTCCTTGTGAGGCTGTCCATAACTACGTACTACGTTCTCTATTTTGTGAGTGCAGCTGGTAAGATGTATGTGAAAGGTAAATGAGAGAATTGGATACCACCAAATGCTTTGGAGGTGCGCTCAGCCTTGAAAGTGGGAGTTGACAGGCAGTGGACCATGCTTGTGCTTACGGTCTTTCCAAGCTAGTAGCCTCCATGCCCCTAAATGTGCAAGTATAAAGTAAGTTCTGTTTTCCTTTGAAGACCTGTTGTACTGTATTTGGCAGCTGAACCCAAAATATGCAATGGAGGAGTTTAAGTTGTATTAAATGCAAATTTTAACACAGTGCAACTAGAATTATTACTGAAAAAAACAGGTCAACACACAAATACCATTCTGTTTAGAATTTATCATTTTTGATTATTATTGCTAATAGATAACTGACAGTGTCTTAATATTTTGAATGTGTATAATGAAATTGAAAGGGGAAAAAAAAATCTGCTTCTGTAAATCTGTGTTTTGTCTTTGGTGAAATTACTGTTTTTTTAAAACACTAGTGTTTGTGCCCTACCCTAAAGATACAAATACCCTTACGCCCCTCCAGATCTTTTTCCCTCAGCCAAAATGTGCATGCTAGGTTGCAATAAATGACAGAGGCTTCTTCTGTATTAACATGGCTTCTCATTAGCTGCCTTACTAATATAAACTATATATAAAATGTTTATGGCTGTGGCTAGACTCAAATATAAAGGAAACTCCTGTGGAAGCTGTTTTCATACAGGCTGAACTGTGTCTAAGATACCAACAAATGTAAGATTTCACTTAAGTGAAATAAATAGACACTATCACCAATGTAATTCTGGAAAGGAATATTACTTTAGTTAGCTTTAACCAAAAGGTAGGTTTTAAGATGAAGGTTTATAACTTTCACACTCCTGTGACTGTTTCTTGGCTCCTGCTTGGAAGTGTTCCTCGGCAAGTGACATATCTTCATAAAAAGAAAAAAACCAAAAACTGATGAAATGCATACTTTAACTTCAGTGTAGTTCCTAGAATTGCACCTCCTACTTGAAGTCTTCCAACCTGTGTGCTTTCAAAATTTTTTTTTTTATTTTAAATATTGTAAAAGGCAAAAGAAGTTAACCAGTTACAGAGCTCCTACATAGTCAAATATATCATGTTTTATGTCTGTCTGTCTATCTAGCTATCTCTGTATATAGTTTTAGGCCCACAAAGAAGCAGAACAGCCCGTTCAATTCTTAGCAGCTCTGTTAAGTACAGATGATTTCTTTAATTCTTGTGAGATGGCAGTTTTCTAATGTTGAGGCTTTTAGCAAAGCTGGCTCTAAATTATGATAAACATTGAGCACATCGAATAAATGGCCATTTGCTCTATACGTGTCCATTGATGTACATCTGTTTACTTGAGCTGTGAAAACTTACCTACTACTCATGTCTTTTCTTATTAATTTCTAAAGTTAGTCTTCTCATTTTGTCTGTTTGTTTCTTTTGGGATGAATAATTCCATTTTATGTGGAAATGTATTTTTACCTGATTATGTCAGGCTTGTTTTTCTTCTTGAACTTCTATTCCTAGAAATTTTCCATGGGTAATCTTAGATTAGTCTTCACAAGTCTGCAGATCTAAACTGCTGTTGCTTGCAGCTTTGCCAGTTGCAGACAGTAATGACAGGACACCGTTCAATTAATCTAACACAATGTATACTTTAGACACTAGCAAAATGGAGAAGAAAGCATTCAGGATCACTGTTGTTTTTGAGGGGTTGCCCATGATTAGCTTTGGAAGCACAGAGTGCTTACAGAGTCTCGGTTATCTCTTTTCTTTTTATGACATCAATCTGTACTGAGTGGCTTTAATGAAGTCCTTCTGTTGTCTGTTACCATTGATAGAAATGCATCTGTTTGGTTTTATGTGACAAAATCAATGATGACTAGAATATTCCTGTGGAAAATATTAAATCTGCATTATACAGATGTTTCATCCATACATGCTAGAATTACTTAGTACGTTATTCACCACCCTGATCAATGTGTACAGGCCACATGTTGCTGCTAAATACCTTCATTTCACCATTTACGATAACATAGTACTTTCCCAATTTAAACTCAAAACTGTTAATGCAGAATATTCTGTTGCCTGAATTTCATTGCTTTGGGACACACTTGCTGAAGGAATGTAGAGAAAAATAGTGTGTAGTAAATACAGCTTTATGAATACTACTGATATACAGAATTACGAATTTGAATTTTCCTGAAGTATATCAAAACTTGGTTGGAAAACAGTTCAAAGAAGTTGAATGTATGCGTAATTCTAAGAAAGCAGAAGTTTCAATTAACAGAAATGTCAAGATGTATCAAACCCTTTTAATGAAGGTACGGTTTTCTCAGTGCAGGCTCACTGTACATTTGGTAGCGCATGATTGGATTAACAGATTATGTTCCACAGCAGCAACTGGATGCTTTCATAGTTACTAGAAAAAAATCTACTGCTTTTCACTGAAAATGTCTATTTGCCTTGAACAAGAATCATGTTGTTTTCTTGGTTATTGGAAACAGAGCTTTTACTATGTGTGTAGTAACTTTCTTGATTTAAAACAAACAAACAAGAAGTTCACTACAGAATTGTTGCATTCCACTACTAATGGTAGTGATGGAGTTCTTTTGGAGACAAATATCCACGTCCAACTTCATTAACGGGCAAGTTATTAAAAATACTTTGGGTTTTGGAGGCAGGTTACTGTGATCAACCTCAGATAACTACAGTGTAATTGCAGTAAACCTGGTAATACTTCTTGATAGTAGGTTCCTGATAGTAAGTGAGCCATTTTTTTCTGTGTATTCACAGAATATTTTACTAGGCAAAAGAGTATGTGATGTGAGCAGGGTAACTGGCAAGCAAAAATATAGATCATGTTTTTAAAAAAATGTTTTTTTCAGAGAAGAGTGTCTTCCAAAATTTAATTCCACAGGAATTTTTTTTGCAGCCAGAATAGAATATGTTAGCATTTCACATTTCTCTTTCCTCTCTTTTTTTTGTATCACCCATGTCAGGGCCTATTTAAGGCTTTGGTTGTTTTATGTTCTTTTGTGGGTGTGTGGTGTCTTGTTGTTAGTACAGTATTTCAGTTTCTTGCTTTATTTTGTCCAGAACAAGATGAATTCTGAATTGTTCAGGCTGAAAGGAACCTGTTATTTTCTATGTGTTTCTCTTTGGAATTTTTTATTTCTTCCCCTCCCTGCCCCAGGAGAAATTATATTATGGTTTAGAATTTGCAAGGCCAACATCCCTTCCCCCTTCCCTGTCATCAAAAAATACTTATTTTTCTGCTAGCCTGAACCTGTTGAATGGGGTTTGAGAGTTTTTCCTTTTTGTTACCCAGGTATACATACTTTTTCAGTTTCTGTTAGCTGGAAGTCAGTGGGGAAACATTAACTCATACATTTAAAATTGTTTATACCACAGACTTTTCGTGATATAGCTATCTCAGTCAGGAGGGATACCATCCCTGACAGTATCCTGGCTGTGTTAATATGTAGTTTACTGATATAACTTGTTTTTGGGTCCATGTTAAGATTTGTTTTTATAGCCATTTTGAGGAGTGTGCTGGCAGTATGGGATGTGCTGGTATTACTATGGTAAAAGGCTCCTGATATGGCTGTAACTTCAGGAGTGATTGAAGCCAAGAGCTAAGGAAGATTTTAAGACAAACTGAATGCTGGTACGGATATTGTTATAGACAATTACTATAAAAAAATAGTTTTAGATATAAAAGAAAACCTCACACTTCAGGCTCTGAGCCAATCTATGAAAAATTAGGGTAATGGCTGCCTTTTGTAAGCAGCAGGGAGAAGAGTGGAGTGTAGGTTATCCCACTCTTGCCTGTTATGTGGTGAAGAATCATTGGATGTGAGGGAGCTTGGACTCCCAGTTTGAAGGGGTGTGTCCAGATGAATGGTTTAATTACTGTAGCCAGTGTGCTTTGTCAAATTTGACATAAATGCAATCGTGTGTTCTGTCTTGATACTGATTTAAATCTCTATGCTAGTGGGTGATCTGGCATTACCAACTGTGGAAATACGTCTTGATGTGCTAGCAGGTCCATCCAGACAATTCCCCTTTACTGCTCCAGTGAAAGTTGTTAGTCCTACTGAAGGATACTGAGGATTCCTTTTTATTTTTCCTGAGGTATTTGTCAGTAAAATCCATAGTGAGGTAAGCTTTGCAGATAAATGCAAAAGAGGTTGTGGGGGAGGTTGCTTTTGTTTTGTTTTTTTTTAATCTTGGTGAACCCAGCTATATTTTTCACGTGGAGAGCCTTAGTCCATGTTTGTGAATAGCTGTGCTGGATGCAGTGCTGTACCCAGCCGTTGATCACGGCCTACTGAGTGGAGGTTACCGCTCCTACAGCTCTGCCAGTGATAAAATCGCATGACTGCTTTAGTCCCCTTCACTTGGAAGCGAGAGGTTTTAGCTGAGGGATGCCTGTGACACGGAGTAACAACAATCTGTCTGCACTTGCTTGAAGCCAGTTAGTGGTCCCATCAGCAAGTCGAATTGGGGTGAACAATGTTTGGCAGGCCCACAGTGGTGAAAGCATTTCTCTGTTTAATTGCCACTCTTGTTCCAGAAGGTACACCTGACGTCTAGTAGTCAACTGAAGGATAAGGGTGGTCTTTGCAATTTCCTATTGCTGATGAGCTGCAAACTAGAACAGAAGGATGTTGTTTCGTTGTCCAGACTCTGTAAATGAAATACTGATTCTTATTCAGATTCCATCAAGAAATATTTCAAAGCTTTTAGCAAATTATTGGTGAATTGTATTGTCTAGATTAGAGACAAAACTGCAAGTTGTGTATGCCCCATTAACATACAATTTAGATTGTACCCTCTGGAATACGTGACATGGTGAGAAGAAGAAGAATTTTGTAGTTCATACTCGGAGCAAAGTTAGTTTCCAAAAGGTTCAGACCATCGTCACCTGATCTTCTAGACAGAAGTTCTTGCTGCTGTTTTACTGTAAAGAGGGTGCAATCTTGTACACATATTCGGTTCTTCAAGCTAGGTAGATTTGTGTTGTGTAAAGGTCATAGCATGACCAAGGCAAACATGTAGACCGCAATAGTGTGCATGAGTGGATGCTCAGGACAGCATTAGCATTTAATTCCAGTTCATTTTGCTGGTAGTTTCTAAGACTGTAGTTACAAAGGTAAGGTTGGGGGCTTTGTTTGTTTGTTTTTTGTTGTTGTTGTTTTTTTTTTTTTATCCACTGTATTGATTTTTAAAGTATTCCATGTCACTTTTCAGAAATCTGTCAACAATAGGTTTCTAATAAAACATTCAGTAGTGACTTAAATTGAAGCTTGAAGTATTGAGGATAAAACATTAATCATATATGCCAGGGACACAGAAGCAGTTTAGTGGGGTTTTTTTGGTGTTTGTTGGGGTTTTTTTGGCTTTGTGTGTTTTTTTTTGTTTGTGGGGTTCTTTTTTGTTTTCAAGCTAAGAAATAGTGATCTGGTAATCTTGTGTTTCAAAAAGCTCTAGTAAACATTCATAATTAAAACGTGCACAGTTTATTGCTCTGCCCCTCTGATGTCAGTTGACAAATCAAGGTATGTATTTGGAAATATGGTGGGAGAGGTGGTTGTCCAAATCTTAAATACAGAATTGCTTAAAAAGAAAGGTCTTGTGCATTTCCTGTGAACTCATACATAAAGGTATAGAATATGTTTGCAGAAGTGACCTACGTACTTTAAATAAGGAAGTGCTCTTATGAAATAGTGGTTTTATCTTAATTTATACAATTGTTTCTGGTGCCCCCAACCCAAATGTTGTAGGACTGTGTAACTTTCTGAAGGGGAACCTGTTTGAATGTATCTTTGGTCCAGTTTTAGTTGAGAACTAACATCTTTTTTTTTTTTTTTTTTCCTGGGAGTTTTTTATTATGCGTTGGAATCTCAGGGTGGGGGGGTGTGTGTGTGTTTTGCGTTTTTTTGTTTTAAACGCTTGGTGTTTTGACTCTTATTTTAACTTCAAAGCAATGTTTTGCTACCTAGTTCTACCACTGGTAGGAATGTTAGCGTGGGGAGCCTGGCACTTGCTGTCAGATGTTTTTGTCTCTTTTCAGAGCAGATCTAAATTATTTTCTGGAGATGTTCTGGAGATTTCCCAAGTCCTTCACTGCTGCTCCCCTTGGGCTGTTAGGGGAACTAGTGAGCACAGACAATGTAGTGGAAAAAATGTGATGAACACAGGACAGTTAGTCACAAACGGTTGTTATTTTCTAGTAACTGTCATTTCCTACAATTTTATGATACATCTGAGCCAGTCCAATGGCTTTTTGCCACAAAAAGCTCCCTCATCTCCACACCCATGGTTTTGCAAAGGAAGGCACTGAAAGACAAAGCAGTCAGCTCTGGCATTTGTTGATCTTTCTTCCTGAGTCAATTCAGTTGATTAACTGGTTGGATTTGATTTTTGCCTAAAGGAAAAACAGCTTTTTGCTATATTAGTGTGCCAGTTTGGCTAATAGAGGAACCTGGTTAGTGCAGGAGCAACAGAGTTGTGGGAGAAGGCATGGAACCTCTTCCCTTTGCAATGAGCTGTTGGATCATCTCAGCTGCACTGAAAGGTGATAGCAGGTGATCAGAAATAAACTTAAAGCCCGTTTGCTACTGTGTTTTATGTGCTTTTTAAAGAGGTAAACTATAAATCTGAAGTTCCCCAGTTAGAGCAAGAATTCCGACAAATGGTGGATTTAAGCCACTGGAATAGACGAAGATAATGACTGGATGCTAAAGTACATGGGTTTTGGGGATGGAGGTTGTGGGTTTGTTTTTTGTTTGTTTGAAGCTCCATGTACCAATCAAAAGCTATTCAGTCATATGATGCAAACCAAGAAGTTTCGTAGAAATTTATCCTGCTGCTTTAATTTTTTTAATTGTTTGGGTTTTTTTTTTTATTTTTAAAAGATTAGCATTAACCTTTTACTGGCAGGCTCCTTTCCAGAACACATATGAATCTAGAGAAAAAGTAAAAACCTTGCTTTATAATGTAAAAGTGTGATTGTCAGTTATCATCCCTAGTCTGAATTAGATATGTAAATGTACAGTTCTAATGCTAATAACAATTCAGGATGTGACCACAGGAACGGGCAAGTGCATTTCAATGAAGCTTTTTAAAAGGATCTATGCTAAAGTATTGAGAAATGATCGGCTCCTTGTGGTAGTACTTTCAGGTAATCATATGTGAAGTCTTCTCTGTGAAAATAAGCTTCCAGAGTCATTTAACTCCATTAAAATATTTTTACATCGAGGTTATCTGAGTTTTTGCTGCCGTGGCTGCACTTTCATGCTAGTACTTGTCAGATCTCTCTGTGAGCTGGGCTGGTTTATTAACCTGTCAGGAGATTAACCAAAATGTATGATTTTCTGTTCAGCTGGCAAACTGAAGTAGCTCATTATGGGCTCAGGTGAGTGGCAATACCAAAGCAGGAAGGAAGGTGAAGCCGTACGTGACTGATTTAATTTCCTTGCACTGTCCTGATACTATACTCTTAATGCTTTTCCCTGGGAATTTGGAGAACTTGGAGACAATTGTTTCTGCAACTTTTAGGAGCCTCTCCCTGGTCTGTGTTATTAAAAATAAATAAATTAAAAAAAAAAAAAAGTTTTAAATGCAGTTTAAAAGAAACCATAGTTATGCAAGGTAAGCTATTTGAATAGTTGATGAAGGGTATGTTTATCTATACTGGTCCATATGCATACGTATGGACTAAATAATCATATTGTATACTATGGTTTTTAATTTTTTGCATAGATACCACTTGGAATACAGACGAGGATAATGTAAAACCTGAAACTGCAGTGACTAAATAACTGATATGAAAACCAGTTTTCTTTGACCCCCATCTTTTTCAAACTTGCATAGTATGTATTCCTTGCTAACAACTTTGTATGTACCCAATCTTAGAGTTTTAGTTTTGTAGAGTACCTGGATTCTTCCAGTACAAGAAAGGATCTCTAGTAAAAATCATGGAAAACACTATAGCTCTAAGCAGCGATAAGAAAAAATATATAGCTATAAGCAGCTATAACAATATTGAAGTTTTATTGTGTTGTAATATTGCTGCTACATCATTATGCATGTTTTATTTGAAAATAAAAGCATACCGTGATTGCAAGTACGAGTGTTAATTAGCTTTGTTCTCTACACCATTTTAGCTTGTGACGTAAAACAATTAAGCATCCACTGGTTTCATACCTATCAATATCTGTCTGTTTTCATGTATGATAATCAAAATCGAGTGATTATAGTTCAGTAAATGGATATTACTTGGCTTTCTTTAGAGGCAGTACATCTTCATATTCTGTTGTGAATATGATATTATCTGTCTTTAATAACTTAATGTTTCTGTGCTTGTTATTTTTTCTCTAAGTGGGAATAATAATTACTAAATTTAAAAAAGTTTTTTTAATTTGTTTTCAAATATTAAACTTTTTTTTAATCAAATGAAATCAAGTGAAAATGTTTCAGTCTTTCTCTTACACTTTACATTTATTAAGGTCATTTGTGTTAAATGTTGGATTCTTTATTTTTAGAGGGAATTTGCCATATGAATTTTATGTGGATTGTAGTTGAGTAGAACGTGACAGTGAATTGGTTTTGAAATGTACTGGCTCTAAACAGTACTGTGCTTGGGAAAGAGAGTCTGAATTAAGCCATCTCAAACTAAGGAGAGCTTTCTTATTTTCTATTTTATAGTTTGTATTGCTGTCACTTGGTAGTAACTAGCTTCCAGTGAAGTGGTTAGTTGCTTCTAAACAATTTGGCTAAATAAATTAATGCAGGAAATATTTGTTTGGCTTTGAAAGTATATTCAGCAGTTGCTAGTGCATAACATATAAAAGCAATGAAATTGTGTCCCTTTTGCTTAATGTGAGCAGTATTAATTACATTCTTCCCTTTTCTCTAGTTAAAGTACCTCGTAATTTTCGCTTGTTGGAAGAACTTGAAGAAGGGCAGAAAGGAGTAGGTGATGGTACAGTAAGCTGGGGCCTTGAAGATGATGAAGATATGACGCTCACCAGGTGGACAGGCATGATTATTGGGCCACCAAGGGTAAGTGTGATAATTAATGTTGTTTTAAGTTTGTAGGCAATACAAAATGCAAAAAAAAAAATGTTACTTTGCTACAGTTCAATGTGTGAAGTTGTAGAAATACTGTATATTCATGTTAGAATTCATCACTTCCTGGCATGTTAGTAGGTGTTTTCAGTCTGGCCTCCCCTAGTACGTGTTTCTGTAGCTATCTGTATAAGCCAGTTGTGATTTGAAACTTATTACTGAGTTAGGAATATATTCAGTCTGTATTTCCACCATTACTGCACATAAGTGTACAGTGATAGTACAGTAAACAGGGTAACTGTCTTCCCACAGTTTACCAATATGTGCCTAGTAATTTCAGTTCTGTAGTAAACTGGCAATATATTTTCAACTTTCACAAGTTTTATCAACTAGTCTTTCAGTATAGCAGTTTATGCATTTCAGTTGAATCATGCCTAAAGACCAAGCAGTTTTTAGTTACCTCCAATAAGATAAAATATATACACAAAGTTCAAATCCTTCTGACCTTTTAAGTTCTGTAGAATGTCATCTAGACTGATAAAACCTGCAAGAGAAGTAATCGTTTCTTGTGTCTGAGTATCTGCCTCATTGGATATGAGTGGACACATCTTTACTTGACTTTTGTGCACGGTTTCTCATGAGTTACAATATGATACAAGATCACTGTGTAAATGAGAACTTTAAATGAGTATACTTCAGGTAGCTTTAGGTTAGGATGTGTCTTTCACTGCTACCATAAGGTTACTATCCTGTGTGTTCTTCAGCAGCAGAGCTTATTGGAAGAGCTATCCAAGACAAGAACTGCGATCAGAACTTGGCCTCAGTGAAGATAACGTCTTCCAGAGTAACAGAGTTCCAGAGTTAGATTCAGTGTAATTCAAACTTCTTTTGGAAGTCACAGTTAGTTGCAGCTTGCAGCAGACTGTTTTGAACATCTGCATAATTATGCTGAGTTGCTAAGATTTGAGTGCATTTGAGAGAGAACCAATTTACAGTATAAGTGTAATGGCAGTATGCTATGGATACTAGCTTCTGTGGAATCACAGTGTTTGAATACATTTTGAAGAAAGTTTGTAGTATTCTGGGTTTTGAAAAGAATTTGCAAATGTGTGCTAACTAAAGTAGTGTCTCCCTGACTGTCCAAACAGCCTCCAGAACTACCTATGGCTAGCTTCTGGTTTAGCCTAAGGTAGACTCCTCATACAGCTTTGAAGGGAATAATTATTATGTAGGGACCTATATGTTTTTAAAAAACAAAACAAAACAAACAAAAAAACCCAAAACCCAAAACCAACACCAAAAAAACAAACAAACAAAAAAACAAACCACAAAACCAAACCAACCTGGGATGCACTTTTAATTCTGGTCAATTTATATTGCTATCATTTTATTTTCTTTATGAAGGAGTGCACACAAGTAATATTTTGGCCATTTCAGGGGCATGCAGTCTTGCTGATAGAATGGTTGTATTATGTAGTGATTGTAGACAGTGAAATCCACCAACTCCCAAGCCTGTGATGGCACCTTGAAAAGAGTTGCATATCCAGTCTGAGAGTTTGTAAAAGATGGGTGTTTTTGGAATTGACTGAGTTATGTAGACAGTGTGCAGTTAGGCAGAAAACAGAAAAAGTTGCTAATACTGTCCACAGCATGAAGTTCTTCACATATGTGGCTTCTCTAGAGCTGTGCAAAAATAGCTATCAGTTGGGGTTTTTTTTGTTTTGTTTTGTTTTTTTCTTGCTTCATTGGAAAGGTGAACCAAGATGGAGGGAGGAGGGGAAGATTTGTTTTGGATTAAAGGAGACATTTTTCTGACCCCCAAAGAATGGATGTTTAGGCTCTTGGGGAGCTGGCCATAGATGCTTGGCTTGCAGTAAAACAGTGACTTGAAAAACTGAGCAAAATTGGGAGGCCACCTGGATAGGAATAAGGGAATGTGAATGAGCGCGATTCTTAGGATTTTTCAGAGTTGTGAGCAGCGTATCTACATTTTGGCCCATTTCCACTCTAACTGACAGCATCCCTCTCTGGGGAAGTGCATTGTTTTATCCGAGTGAATAATGAGAATTTTTATTACTGTGTTTTCTTGCTGTGGTAGCAGCTGTTACCTGTAGCAGGACAAGATTACTTTATTGGGCTTTTAGCTTTTTAGCGGGAAAGAATAACAGAAACCCCTTTTTCTAACAAAAGATGTCCTGCTTCCCCTTGTTTTCTTTCTGACCCACTTGCTGCGCGGTCTGTGTGGCTTCTCAAAATTACAGGACACGGTTAGGGTGCTTCAGTAGTCTGCTTTCCGCTCTGCTTTTTAATTGACCACGGAGTGGACTGTCTTTTGATAACTTTACTGCATGGTTGATGCTTCTTGGAGAGAATGACAGATGGCTGATGCAGAACAGCTTAAAGTACCATTACTTCTGGAAAGTTCAGAGGCACGTTACTGCTTTTGGTTCATGTTACCTGTATCTGTTGTGACAGTGAAAAGACAGGTGTAGAAACTGGGTTTATCTGACTTTCGGAGCACAGAGGCATGTGCATCAGTGACCAGCAAAGCCACTGATACTTTTAATTGTTCATGGCCTACTTGACAAGATTAAAAAAAGGTAGAACCATATTTGTTTCTAATTGGACTTTCTCAAAATATGTCTGCACGTAGAATGATGTGTTCCATGGTCACTTCGGAGTGACGTCTTCTGCAACCACTTTGGACAGTAAAGTTCACTAATCCCCTAGTAAAACAAGCAATCCTCAGCTATGAAAGTCTTGGATATCTTCTGGAGTGTTAATTACTTCCAGAATATGTTTTTTGCAAGTACTATTTTCATCTTGTTCTTGGTTGTGTCTTAACTGTTGGGTTATTGGTATCTTCATCTTTTTCCATTTCCAATTGTTTTGCAGTGTTGGATATTTTTTTACAGGGGAAAGTGGTAATTCTCCTAAAGATTATTAATTTTCTCTCAACCCATTACTGTGCCAAAGTTGTTTTGGGACTGCAGGTGGGTAGTAAGGATAAGAGTAAAAGTGAATTAAAAAGAGAATTGTATTCTGTTAAAACTTTGGTATGGTATAGTCAATAAGTAGTGTAATTTATACACATTCGTCAAGTAATCAATATAACCAAAGCAGTGCAATATTGATTGGTAATCCAAGACCATCAAATAATACATAATATTAACAGATCTGTAATTATTTCATATTTCTTAATCTTTATTCCTCTCGCCTTTGCTTTGTTGTTTTTTTAAAATTAATTAATATCCAGCTTTCAGTGAGATGCATTAGTCTGTCTCTTTGCTTTCTAGACAAACTATGAAAACAGAATATACAGTCTGAAAGTAGAGTGTGGACCTAAATATCCAGAAGCACCTCCTACAGTTAGATTTGTAACTAAAATTAATATGAATGGAATAAATAATTCCAATGGAATGGTAAGTTGAAATGGTAAGATCAACCATGTTGTTAATCTGTACTATAAACTATTTCTGTGAAAAATCCAGGTGAGGAATATGCATGTTGGACAGAGCTTTCATATTTAAATTTTACAATATAAGTACTTGGTGTAAATCAAATTTTGGCTGCCTACTACTTCAAATCTTTAGGTATTTACAGTATGTTAGTGGTTCTTAGTGGCTTGTCAATGAGATTATCATTGTTTATAGTATTGGAACAGTTGATTCTTTTAAATGAAGCTGAAGATTTTAGTTTTGAACAGGAAAAAAAAAGTGTTTGAGCTATGTGTAATTTCTTCCCTTGTAATACTCTTATAAAAGGGATTCACATTATAACAGGAGTATTACAAACTTTATCTGATGTTTCCATTAATGAAAAATTGAGGTTATTCCTCATGAGTCTCACTCTGGATGTAGTAACTTACTTGAATTGAACCGATGTATTTAAAATCTTATTTTCTTTATACTCGGTTTATTCAAATCGGAGGTGATTCTGAGCTTCAGCCTTAAGATCTTTTGATATAGATGGTAACCACTTTCCTTTTAAAGATCAATCTGCAGTAAGTCACTTTCACTAAGAGCAATGGCAGCAGCTCAAGCAAGTTTGTTACTCTATTATTTGCTAGATACTTTAATCCTGTGAGTAAGTCTGAGGTACCCCATTGCTCAGTGAAAAGAGATGTGAGCTGTCTTGCATTTACCATGGTAGATGCGTCTGTCAGCAGGAAATACAATAATATATCACACTTGTCCGTGTGTATGTTTATCTTTAGCGAATGCAAAGTAATTGGGTTAAGGTAATACTTAAAGGTGAGTCAGAGCATCTTTGGATTTTAAATAATTTGCAAGATTTAAAAGAAAGATGGACTTGCATTTGTGTGATTAACAGTACTGAAATGTGAAGCTTAAGTATATCAATCCTTTGAGCTGTTGTAGGTGGTAGGGTAATGTACTGGTTGGTCATCCAAAGCCAGTGCACTAACACTTCAGAAATAATCTAAAATTAATTTGAAAGTACTTCTTGCATAGCCAACAATTTTACTGTGCCTGAAGATCTTATTAAAATTGCTGTTGACAAACCAGCTCTTGCCCTTCATCACAACTGTGGCTTGTTTATGAGTACATGTGATTATTAAGAGGTTGTGACTAGCAAAAGCTGCCAATCTGGAATGCAGAAGAGCTTTTGGTGTGTTTATAGTATTATTTTCATACCTCTCCCTAGTAACATGTATTATTCTGAATCGGTAAAGAAGTATGCTCTCGTTGCTTTACCTGTGCACGCCTGAGAGTGTAGGTGTTGGCTTTCGGAAGCAGAATCTTAGACCTGCAGAGCCTGAAGGCTCATATTTACCGAGCCAGTCGGCTTGAGCTTTTGTTTGGAGAAGTCTGCACTCCCTCAGCTTGCTGAGGAACAGGGTGAATACTGTGACAGGAAATCCGCTTGGTGCTTTTAAAAGCGCTCCTAAAATCCAGTTATCACTACAGGAAAATTTGATTTTAATAAGTTTATAACCTTATACAAAACCTTCATTCAATTTTTCCCCAACAGTTGTATAAACTAGTATATCTTACGAAGGATTTAAACAGGACTAGATAGAATTTTAAATGAAAACAATTTTCATGACTAATGAATTTAAAACTAATTTATTATGTAATTTTTAATATGCCCGTTTTCCTGGTATCTTGCATTTTTAACTTACTTCACAGTGCTCACTAGAGTTGTACCAGATGTGTCAGATAAACTGGGGACACCTTCAGCATCCCTGGAACAGTTCATGTTGCTGCTTCCTATTTTAGTTCCTTCCTTTTTTTTCCCAAGCTGCTGTCTCACTTTCTGATTGTCTTTCATATAATAGATCATAGGCGGTTTGCTGCATTCTTTGAATGAATGTCAGGGGTTTACCTTCAGACAAGGTCTACTATCTGTGCTTCTGTATCCTGTTTTTTGACATGTGGCCAGCTTTTGATCACATTGCTTAAAGTTGAAAAAGTTGGTAACTGCAGAAAAGAGAAACAGTAATCAAAATTGTATGTCATAGTATTATCATACTACACAAAACATTTGTAACTTTGTTAAGGAACACTTTACAAGAGGTGTGTGCCAGTTGACACCTGAAGAGAAGTAGAGCCCCCAGTGTGAGTTTAAAGGGTGATAACTTCTGTTGAGTTGGAGTATGAATGGCAGAGGGGGGAGATGGATATGTGCTAGAGTTAATGGTGGTCTAAGGAAGCTAGTCTGAAACTGCCTTGTTGGCAGTGGTTCTCAACCTTCTTGACTTACAAGTCTCTTTATATTTTTGCATGAAAAGTGCATGTATATGTGATGAATTTTCTGTACTGACAGTTACAAGTTTATTGACCTTTTGTTTCATTATTCTGAGAGGGGACTTCTGCTTGTAACTTTTCCACCAGCAGCGTATCTTCAGGGATCCCAGAGATGGCTGTTCGATAAATTTAGTGCAGGAAAGAAGGCTACGTTAGTCTTTTGAGATAAAATACTCTTGAATTTAAGTGTTCTGAGTCACCATGTTAAATTGCCTTCCTTTTCTTATCTGCTGGTTAGTTTTTGTGGTTTTCTGGTTTTCAGTTTGCTGATGGTGCTACTGCGATTCTTTACAGAATTAGGGTACTAAGTTCAGAAAAGCTAGTCCAAGTACTTAGGTAGGGCTGGACGAAATGCCTGTATGTGCTAATGGCACAATGTAAAATTGTTTTCAAATTATCATTCTTAATGCTATGGAGTCTTTTCTCTTGGAGACTTATGTATCCTGTATTGATAAAACACAGGTTGCATTCTGATGTGCTATGTATTTCCCCGTGGTCTTTTGAGGATGTCTGATTTTTGCATCTGTGAGAGCGCTCTTCAGCAGTCTATCTTGCAGGATTTGCAATCACTTCTGTTCATTTAAATACCATTTACAGCTGGAAATATTTGTTTCCTTTAAACTCGCTTGGGACTCTGTCAGCTATAAATCTGTAAACTATTGTCTGGTTATTGCTTCAAGTATGTTTATTGTAGACTAAGCAGTTTGCTACTTCCTAAAGTTAAGATATTGGGAACACTATAAACACTGAATACTTTGTAACATTGTGTAAAATTGTTTTAATTTCAGTTGTTTAGAAAAAGTTACGCATTATACATATTGCTTCTCTTGCTATTGTTTAAAGATTTACAGTCATGTACCCCCAGAATAAAATAGTCTTCAGGTTGCTTTTTTCAGCTTTATTAGCTTTTATGTGACCTTGAAAGTTCTCTTTGTGACCCATGGTGTGTACTTGAATATCACCTAATGCTTTTGTGTGATTTGAACATAGTCTGTGTCATTCTTCCAAATATCTTATCATTGTTCTTCATAAAGTGAATTTATCATGCACTAACTTGGAAATAAATTCTGTGACACAGAAATCAGAACATGAGCCAAAATCTTTACTGCTGCAAGATGTCATGAAAAAGGTCAGTGACTTGCAGAAAAGAGACTTGAGATAAACAGCAACGAAAATTTCATGTTTAGCAGTCTTTACTCAGAAAACATCCATAACATTGTTAAAGCAGAGTTTACAGTCTGTGAGTTTGTTGCTACAAATTCCCAGCCAAGAAAGAAAAGCTGGAGGAGCTTACTTCTAACTGATCAGGTCTCATATTCCAGTACAGCCAGTGTATGTAGAATTGCATTGTTTGAACAACACTGGTGACTGACTGCTATGTACTGTAATTGAGGCAGAGCTCCAGACTTGAGAGAGCCTACAAAGGCACAGTTGAGGAGAAGCGAAGAAAAGGAAGACGGTATGAAAGCAGAATTGCCAGGCTGAAGACGTTCATTTGGGGACTCCCAGAGCAACTGCCTTTCCAGCCATTTTTTGCTAACCCTGTCTTTATCTGAACAGATAATCATATTAGTTTTCTTTCTCAAACCTACCAAAATCTAAACCTACTCTTTTCTTATCCATGTTGGTTTACTAGTGATCTTCTAAACCAGTTTATTATCGCATGGGCTTCCACCCCTAAGTGCACATCTTTCCTGGTTGGGAATCTTCTGTTGGAACCATTACCTGGTACTGTGGCTTATTTCCCCCCTATTTTTCTCAGGGAGATTATTGAATTTTTTTTTTTTTTTTTGGCAGGTCAGTGACACGTAATGTGATCTTTCCTCAGCTACTTTAGTAGAAAGTATTGTGATTCAGACTAACATTGAAATTTTTTAAACTACTGATCTGCCACAGGACTTGTACCAAGGCATTCAGGGAGTACTCACATTTTATTCCATTTTGTTAAGTTGATGAGGACGTCAAGTTAGCTGCAGTGAAGTATTGACAAATGTTATTAAGTGTGTCTGTGTGTGAGATGGGGGAAATAGTCTTTTAAGCATCTGCATCTATATGCTAAGTGAACATAAGAACTGAACCCTTTTTTCTTCTGTTACCATGATACTGAACTACCCTGAAGTTTTTCTTCTTCCTGTAGGATCCCGTGAGGGAAAATGGTGGTCTCGTGCATTTCTCATGGCATTTTCTATACAGAGAACAGTTTTGAGTAGCGTGATATTTACTGTTCTAGCTTTTGAAATGAATTCATGTTGTTCCTAGTTTGCTGGGTCCAGCTCATTGGATAGAAACTCTGGAGTGTCCTTCTTTAATCTTATCTAGAAGGACTGGAGAGGAAGAGAACTCTAAGAGCTTGGTACCTCAGAACAAAGATTCAGGCTAAATGTTGCCTTACTTAAGCTGCTACTTGATAACACAGGTGATCTCTTAGCAGAATTTTTTACTCACTAGTGATTTTGTCTAATAGTCTGCTTTTTAAGAAAAGAGAACCTGCTTCCCAGTTGCAAAGATTATTCTGCTCTGATACTACCTCTTATCTACCACATTAAACTAGATGCGCATTTAAAAAAAGTAGTAATCCAGGAATTACAGTGATGGTCTGACCAGTGTTACGTTCAAAACCTTTCTGTATTAGCTCATACAGTCATGTGTATTTTAAACTGATGTGATCTTGGTGCATAATGGAGCTTTCCTTTTGATGCCTTTTCCTTCCTAATTTGTTAATGTTTGCAATAATTATTAAGTAATCTGACTGCCTTTTGTACTGTGGTTTGATGATATGCTGTCTTTGGCAGCTGTACTGATTTTAAGGGGTTCTCACCTCTGAGCAGAACATTATTTGTGTGAAGAGAAATGCTTATAGTGCTGAGTTGTGAATTGGATCAAGGATCCTGCTTAGAGACTTCTTTCCAACATGATGTTGTTTTTTTTTTTAAACTGGGTGGGTTCTGTCAGTTCAGGTCAGAAAGTAGCTCCACATGCATTTCATGGTTCACCTCAGCTGATAGGCTGTAGCACTGTTAAAGGAACAAGTGCTTTGTGAGAGGGAACAGAAGTTTCTTGGGTTAGTATTGCTGCCCAAGCCAGCGTGTTGTTAGACCTTGGCCTCAGTTTCCTCCTACAAAAAGATTTAATCTCATCTGGTGTTCTGAAAATAGACAGCCTCACTTTGAGCAATCTAGAAATAAAACGTCTGTGTTAACGTTCTTATTTCTGATTCGTGTTGTTTTTTCTTTCAGTTTGCCCTAATTAAGATGGGATAAGAAACTTCTTGATGTTTTATGCTGCCTAAATCATAAAGCAGTGGTTTCCAGCACTTTTATAGCCATGTGGGCTGCCTGTGCTATTCTGCCAATGGAACTCAGTAGTGTACAATAGCCATATTCCTGCCCATGGGCCTGTTTTGCAGTTGCGCAGCTGTAGACCCCGCTGTTTTATTAAGTTCCTCCTTGCAGGGGCTGGGGGGCCAGGACTTGCCTGCTGCCAAAACAATTCCCAAGCTGACTTTCAATTGCTGACTTTCCTATGGAAACCTCCTTGTTATAATATAATTGTGTAAATTGTCCCACAGGTTTTATAAACGCATAGGAGAATTCTCGTCCCATGTCCTTTCCTTTCAGTTCATATTCAAATTGGTAAGTGATGTACAGTAATCTTCACGGCTCCGTAAGATGACTTACTGTAAGAAGGATGCAAAGAACTAAGAAATGTCCAAACATTATGAGTCAGTTATTTCAATATCTCAAGCCATTCCTTAGTATATGTAGTGACTCTTGATGTATCAGAGATTACATCATGTAATATTGATGTGAAATAAATCATTAAAGATATTTGTAGCAAGGGAAAAACAAGGGAAATTTTCCTTTAGAAAGGTATTCTATGGACTCTTGTGTTGCAGGTTCTTTTAAAGAACTGAGGAAAACCCAAGTGTATGTATTGCCATAATGAAGGTGGTTACTTTTTTCTTTTTTGGGGGTAATTTGAAACAAATTAATAAATTATACAAGATACAGCTCCAGTTTTGCAGTGAACGGTTCGCTGATCTCCTCTCCCCCCCTGCCCCTTTCCTTCTCACTAATATTAGTATCTGCACAGATGGAAGGGTCCACCTGCATGGATTTTATTGCAGAATCTGTATCTGTGTGTAAGTATATGATTGTTTTCCTTAAAATATTTTATGAACACAGGGACTTTATGCCACAGAGAAAGTGTCAGGAGATGCTTAGACCCTTTCTTAGAACCATTAGGTCAATAGCAGCTATTTATGTAGAGATTTTGTATTTCATTGTAACTTAAAACTCTCTCTTCTTTCTCCAGGTGGATGCACGGAGCATACCAGTGTTAGCAAAATGGCAAAATTCTTATAGCATTAAAGTTGTACTTCAAGAGCTAAGACGTCTAATGATGTCCAAAGAAAATATGAAGCTTCCACAACCTCCAGAGGGACAAACTTACAACAATTAATTTTAGCTGATTCTCAAACTTCTGTCTTAAAACAACAACCTTCTACTCATGTTAATGTCTTGATTAAATCTCACAATGCAAACACCCACACATTAAAAGAATTTCAGCTGGTATACATGACCTGGACGTTTGTAAGAATATATATAATATATGTATGCCCAATATGTTTTCAGGCACTATGGGAGGAAAAGGCAGCACAATTATTTTTTTTTCTCTTATCGAGGCACTGTCATTTAAGTATAAGCCTGAAATAGCCTACAATTGGAATTCAGGTTTTACAAGATGAAAGCATGACAGAAAGTGTCAGATTGCTGTGGAATAATATATGTTTCTGAAAATAATCTCTTGAGAAGGCAAAATATAAATGGCATGCTTTATCCATCTTGCTTAGTAAAAGAGCTGCAGTTAAATTTGTTTTAAAGTAGCAGGTACAGTGAATACCGTTGCTCATCTTGTTTAATTTTGCAAGGGTGTGGGTGCCGACTACTAGTAGTGTCACAAAGTATGTTCAAGATTGTTTTGATACCTGTATTTATAAAATGGGGGGATTAATTTCTGTTAAGCAGCTCCTGTGTGTTACATGTATCGGACATGGCAAATATTTGTTTACAGTCTTTGTTCTAATAAACCATGCATTTAAGTTTTAGTGAAACAAAGGAAATGTATGGATATGTGATTGAGATTAAAGTTAGTCTTAAAATGTAAATAAAATGTGGAAAGTGTCTGAGGCTGTGCCATTTCTGTAATAGTGATGTAATGTATGTACAGTAACTTGCAGAAGTAGTGGAAAGCCAAACATAATATTGCTGCTGGTTTTACATGCACCTTTTATTCGTGCCACTTTTGTATGCTTAGTTTACTTGAGAGGTCAAGGTATTCCATTTGTTGCAGGGGAGTAAGTTCTGTAGTACCACTTCTTTAGACAAGCTTGCACTGTGTATGTATATATACTTAAAAAACCCAAACACCAACCCCCCAAACCAACCCCAAAATAAAAACAAAAAACCATGCCTACCCACTTCACCTCCCTTCCAGATTCTTTTGAGAAATGAGCATAACTTTCACTTTGCTTACTCTGAGCAGTTTTCAGACCACATTGCTGAAGTCTGTCCTACTTCTCGGTCCTTTGTCTTGCTTTTGCAGTTAGTGCCTTGATTCTTGCTTTCTTGCATCTTCTCCTCTTTTATGTTTCTTGCCTTTTTTTCTTGTCTGTTCCACCTTTGCCTTTTCTGAAACACACAAAAAAGAAACTTCAAGAGGCTTTAATAAATATTACAGCTGTGGTACAGATCATCGTGTTTCCATCTGCATTCCATGTATCATATGCCATGACACTGCTCTCTTCGTAGCTGGAACACTTTCTGCCTCTCCTGCAATTGCTAGTCTGATTTTTCAATGTATTCTGTCTGGTGGGAACACTGGTTTTAGTTCTGTTACTGATTTCTCATAAGAAAGTAGTTAATGTTATCCTTTTGGAAATTATACTTTCTTTCCCTGCCCCCCCCCGCCCTTGGAAAATGCAAGCCTTTGTTCATTTTGGTGAGCGCATGTACCATTGGGAGCGAGTCAGCTATTTGCATTCAAAATTTGATTTAGTGGTTCTTTTGAAAAACTGACTATAATCAAAAGCCATCAACAGCCAGGTAACTTTCTTTGGCATGCCTTTGCCTATTTCTGATGTAAAGAATGAACCTTTAAAAGCAATAAACTAGGTGTTCTTTTTTTTTTAATGGAAAGGTTTAATTAGTATTTGTCAGTTTATGCTTTTTAGACAAATTGGCCACTTCCAGAATTGGTGGATTTGTAGCTGCCAGCTACCTCGTGTCTGTATTTATATAACAATCTAATTTGTGATGGTTTGGCTGAAGTGCGTTGCAACATTTTCTTACTTGATTTAATTTGAATGATTTTGATGCCATTAAATCTTTTTTCTTATACTAACACTGCTAATCTATATTTAATCAATTAAAATAATGGAGCTGTACAGTTCTGAGATGTGAATTTTTGGGAAAATTTCAGCATAATCTATTGAGAGAATGAGAAATATTCCTCGACTATTGTATGGTTGGTAACAATTTAAGAGACTGACTTATTCACAGGGCATGAAAAAGGGCTGGTTTTTCACTTGGTTGTGTGTGGTGCAAGTTCATCGTGCAAGTTATTCTTCCTTGTCTGTACGCTAACCATTTATATCTGTGAAAATCTGCATACCCAGCTCTAAGCAGATACATTTTTCAGAAGTAAAAAAAAAAAAAAAAGGTGGTGGAGGGAATTGACCTGATCTCTGACACCAGGGTATGTAGTATAAAGGATGACTGTAAAAAATACTCCTGCAGTGATTTTAAGTGTGTTGGGTTTTCCATTTTGCTCACACTGGAACAAGTCTAAATATAATTAATTATGAGATTTTTAAAATGTGTTTGACTACTGCATAAAGTCAAGAGTCTCCTCAAAACTCATACTACCTGAAGAAGATTTTGAAGCACTGCGACTTGCTCTTCTCTAGAAAGGTTACGCTGTTTTACGGGTATCTGTGTCTGATCAGTGTTTACTTAGTAATTTGTTTTCTCATGTTCTTCTGGTTTCTTTTAGGTAACCTACTTAGATGCCAGAATTTTAATTTTCCTCTTAGAAGTATTTAATTTGTGTTATGTTCTTTGGCAAGATTTGAATTTGCTATTGTTATTTTTTTCTTTTCAGAACCGTATTTGCACATCTTGCAAAGCAGAGCACCATTTTTAGCCAGTTGTGTGAGGGGCAAAGTGCAAAAAGTTCTAAATATAATGTTTTTTCAAGTTGCATTTGAAAATTCGTATCATGTTGATGGTCATCAGCTGCGATTTAAGCTAGCTTCGTACTCTGAAGCATTGCCAAAGTTCCTGTGTTTTGGTTGTTTGAGGGAGGGATAAGTTTACTATGAAGCAAAGAAAAAAAAAAAAACCCCAAAGATGGCATGATTCATGCTTCATAAACCTTAAGATATAATGAGCAAGCCTATGGAAATATCCATGTTCCGAATAATGTGCCTTATTTATTGATAATAAAGTCCATAAAATGTTGCAAGGTGTGTACCTACCAACTGCCTTGATTGCGCTCATCTTCCTGAAAGCAAGTTGAGAATACTTGACACCCAGCAAGACAGAGTCAGGAATGAATCCATCAACTAGTATGAAATAAATGCATAATGCACATTCCTCCTAAATGTCTGTTACTGTATAGAGGACACCTAAAGGAAAATTTTAGTGCATCCTATGACAGTTGTTCAACTATACTACTACTACTACTAAACTGTGTAATTTAGACAATTATTTGTGTTTTACATAGTTACTTATATGGTAAGTTTGTTGAAATATTTCCTATTTAGTAGCTTTCAGGACAATTCAGGGCCTAAAAATATTTATTACACTTCTTTTACGCTATTGGCAGGCCACCTGGTAGTCGTCCTATGACAGAGGCAGGATGTCTGACTACTACTTGTTTTTATTCTGACCTCTAGTTTTTGAAAATTCAGCCATATTGCCCCAGCTGTGGCTGGTCTCAACTGCTAGACAAGAAGGAATAAACTGGTGTTAAGCAAGTCTGAATATGGGTTACTGTAACAAAAAAAAGGTGACTTAAAACTACTGTTGGTCTTTGTCTTTTACACAAGTAAAATTCCAGGCAGAAGTGAAACAGTGAGACAAAATATATTTCATACAATTTTTTTCAAATAATGTGTTCAGAACTGTTTTGTGAAGCCTAGGAAGATTTCTGAGGTGAGGAGCTATTGGAAGAACATGATGAATGCCTGAAGTCTTCAATAATAATTTAAAAAAAAAAAAAAAAAAACAGCTTTAAAACTTGTTAATGCATCTGTGTTAACTCTACGTAATGAAACAGTTGTGGGAGAGGGTTTTCTCCTTTTACTTGTTCTGGTGACTGTGTTATTCCCTGAAATGGTGTATTATACCTTTTCTGTTGCAGAGCCAACTGATCATGGGCTAAAATGATAAGAAGGATGCATTTGCCTGTAATGCTGGAAGTATGAAAATAACTTACTTATGCTGCTTTAAGAAAATACAAAAAAACCACATTTCACTAGCTGATCTCAACTTTCATAGATGAGTACTGCATTCAATGGTTAAAATATCACAGCTTTCTACATTTAGTGTTAATGTGGTTTGTAATGTGGTGTTTTGTTTGTTTTTTTTTTTTTACTGAATGGATGTGTATCTTCAGCTCAATTGATAAGCAGTTGTAAATGAATGTACAGTGAATTCCATTCTATAAATACGTGTCATATACCAACTCTCAAGTAACATTCCCATATTCAAACAGTTCCATGAAATTTTTCACTTTACCATTTTAACATAGCGATAAATATAACAATCCTTTTGTTATTTATGCTAGTGCCAAACTATATGAATGGATAACTTGATGGATGATGTTGAGATAATGCACAAATAACTAACGCTTGGGATCTCTTGATATAATGCATGTTTTCTATACTAATTTATGACTTTTCACCATTTCTTAACGGAAGCATCCCAACCTTCTCCTTTAATATATGAAGTATGGGTAAAATGTAAACATGGTTTTATAATGTATAAATAAACTATGCAGTTTGGGTTTAAAAAAACCCAAAACTGTATATTTGTTAACTCAGAAATGCTGAAGGAATGGCTATGTGGACATAAACAGGGAAGGTTTTCATCAGCTGCTTGTGCTTATTCCCACTCTGTCCCTGGTGATTATTATAGATGTGTAGGTATGATGATATAACACATTGGTTGTTTTCATTTTGAATTATTATAATATTACTGTTATTACATTTTTAAGCATGCAGGAATGAAAAGGGAGTGGGGAAGGGTTTGATTTCCCTGTGCAATTTCTACTGATTAAAAATTATCAAGAAGAAATGTGGTAGAGGTAAACACATCTGTTACTGACTTGACTCGAGAATAGACCATGAAAAATTGGTTATTTTTGTTTTTCCAATTGTCACAGGAATAAAAGCTGTTAAAATTAGGGTGAGAGCATCTTGAACAGTATAGCTCTGACGTTACCATGAAGATGTGGAATAGAGTGTTTCTAGCAGATCTTTCTAGTGCCATGCAGATTGGGCTAATATGGGAACAAGGGCTGAGCCTTGCAGAATGACTTCGGGAGATCAGCTAGCACTTGGAACTCTGTAAATTCAGCCTGACAGGACTTAACCCAGTTCTGTTCATATCTTTCACTTTTTTGAGATAGAATATTCCTGCATTTAAAATTGTTAAACGTTGTGGTGAAGTACAGCAGCTTGAGATTACTCTGTTTCTGTTAGGTTTTCATATGCAAAACTTGCCACCATGAGGAGCTGTGTAAACCAAAAGCGTGGAAGTGTGCGATGCTGCGGCTGGCTCTTCCGTTCCCAGGTTAATCTCGGTGATTGGTGGTCAGCAGTTTTAAGTTTAAATGTATGCGTGTAGTTAATAGAGTCAGTAGTATTAATGAGAAGAGTCTATGCTAAAAGCTTTTGGCTTTTGTCACGGTATCGGGCGAATTGCCAGCAGCCCTGACCCCTGCCTTTTCTGGCTGACAGTTTCTTCCACTGTTGTTTGCTGGACTGCAGTTTGAGGAGAGAGCATTATTCTCATCTCTGGGGGCTGTGTCGCATTTTGAACTACGGGACCACCCGCTTTTAAGGAATCTCTAAATAACTCCTTGCCACAACATCACGGTTTCAGGATTCATGGAGACAGTCATAGTCATCTTGGTTTGTCTTTTCTGAAACCATTTCATATCATATGTACATTTTTTTTTTCTGTATGAAGATTTGCAGATTAAATTTACAATTTTGTGTGGTACTACTAATCTGTAACAATATTAGATTTGTTATAGCCTTAACAGAAAATGTTTTAAACATCTGTGTCCTTACAGTCGGCATCAAATGTACAAGTCATTGCATTTATAGCAAAATTCTTATGCTAAGTTAGTACTATACTTTCATTCCTTAAATGCTGTAACTTTGAAGTACTGAAATAGTGTGAAATGAAAATTTATAGCCATGATGTTTCTAGTTGGCCATGTTTTTATATTGCTATTCAGTCACTATGATAATTATTTGCTTCCTTGAGCTGTCATTCAGATTGCGCATTAAACACCCATTATTTACAATCTGAGTGTCCCCTCAATTAGTAGTGTGATGGTTTTGGTCTTCAGAGTGGGATGCTGTGAACAGAGTACTGCTTCAGAAGCTCTTCATTCTACTGCCCTGCTTTCAATCTGTTAAAAAAATCAATATTCTGAACTGCTCATGTTCCTTAGAGTAGTAACTATTTCTTTTGGCATTTCAAATACTCTTCACTTTTACCTTCAGATTTGTTTGGAATTGTTGTGTTATTCATTCAGTGTTAACAGCGTTAACGCTTAATCTCTAATGCTTTACTATGGTTTTGTGATTTTATGATTCTGTAGTATCTGTATGATAATTAGTATCAAAACAGACGCCAATAAAAATGATGCACTGCTTTGCTTGACAGATGCACAAATAAGAGGTGCTGCACTAGCAAGTCTATAGCTGAAGGCAAAGGGGCAGTGGAGAAGGGAAGGAATTCATATAATTTGAGTATATACAACTCCTACACACCATTCAAAAAATACACTGTTTGCTGTCTATGTAAAACTAGGGTGCCAATTGAGTATTTGCTTGGTTTTTACATGCCTGCTACTACACAGCTGAAATTACATCATATAGCCATCTAGATAGACAGGTGACTGCTAATTTGTGTCCAGGTAGGAGTGGTTTAGTACAACCATAGCAAGAATTAGAGTTCTGTTGTAGGTGCTTTTATATGTAACAGCTGGAATCTGATTTATGTCTGTACTATTTAAAGATGGGTGGCAAAACATTTTGGTATTAAATTCATGGTGTATCACTAATGGTGTTTGGAGGGTAGTTCTTATTTGCTGTGGCTTGTAATTTAGCAATACTTATTTTGTATTTTCCACCCTGGTCTTCTAAAGGATAAAGAACACATGCATGTGCGTACCTGCACGTACTCTCATACTTACAAAACACACAGGCAAATAAAATTGTGTTGCTCCTTCTCCCCAGTCATTTGGGAGAGGCGTTAGATGGGGTAGCTCAAAACTTTGTGTTGGAATGGCCATCTAGTCATAATCGTGTGGTAGCTGCATTTCTTCTGTTCACCAGACCTGTAATCCAGATCACCAAGTAACAGTGGTCTGATCCTTTGCTGATCTTCCTAATTTCAAGGGAGCTACTTTCCAGGTCCTAACCGGAGGCAGCCTCGCTCAGCCAGCTTATGCTTACTGAGGAGGAGAGCTGCACTGGTGTCTGCCCATCCTCCTTACTCTGCTCTGCCCTTGCCCTTGTGTGAGGCGTCCCATGGTCTGTGTGGAAGCTGCTTGGGAGTGGAACAAGGAGCTCTGTGGCTCCCAGACAGGGTCTTGGCAGCTTGAAAGCACACTTTTCCCCCCCATATTGATATTTTATAACTCTCCCCCAACTAAGTAAAATCCAATTTATAACTTGAATCAAACTGGAAAAGGGTAGACTTACATCATTAGATCTCAGGAAGAAATTTTTCACTCTGAGGGTGGTGAGGCACTGGAGCAGGTTGCCCAGGGAAGTGGTGGATGCCCCATCCCTGGAAGTGTTCAAGCCCCGGTTGGATGGGGCTTTGAGCATCCTGGTCTAGTGGGAGGTGTGCATGCCCATAGCAGGGGGGTTGGAACTAGATGATCTTTAAGGTCCCTTCCAGCCCAAACCATTCTATGAATCCTTAAAGCATTTACTCAAAGGAGCATTTAGCTACTAGCTTTCTGTGGTCATGAACACAGAATATAGACTTCTCACTTACCTCCTTGTCTCCAAAGCAGCAGTTGCCAATTAGACTGTTATTCCTCTGAGGTAAGAACACTTATAAGTAAGGTAGCGAGTTTTGCAGATGCAGGTATCAAAGTCAGAAATGAGTGGAAAAACTGGGAACTGGTGACAGCCTGGATTCTCTGCTCTCCTCGGAGTGGGGCAGGAGGCACCGATTTTATCTTCCAGTATGAGGAAGGTATTCTTTCATCATTGCCTCTGGTTGCCTTTATCCATGGCAAAATTTGAGTTATGGAAGCTCTTGGATAAGCAGAGGGATCCTTGTGTGATGTTTGGAGATGAAAACTTATTGCAGAAAGCAGGACAATCCTTACACAGGCTTCACAGGACTCCAGAATACACCCTCCAAAATACTTTGCAGAAGAAAGATGAAAACTCATGTTCGGCACTGGGAGGTGTGTGTGTGTATGTGTGCACAGGAGCTTATTTAACAATGACAGCCAAAGTGTGTAGGTTTTGGGTGAAATTCTGACAGGGCTGTTCGGCAGTATGTATTTCTAGCAGAGGAATTTCTGATACAGAATGCTTTTACAACCCTAATCTGCATTCACCTTCATCTAAGTATTCTGAAAATAAGTATTTTTCTGTTAAGGAGGGAAAATATCTTCAGGTTTCATTGTAAAATAGTGAATGAATGCCCCACGTATACATATTTTGTAATGCCTTGTCTGTCCTCTGTAGATTTGTCTCAACTGCTGCGTCTCTGGGATGCAGCTGTGCCCCCCGGCAATCTCAAATATCTCTCTGCTTTTTGCCTTCTAGCTTTTGGACCCTGGCCATTTGTGCACTGCTTCTCAGAGATTCAGGAAACCTATTTCAGATAAGCGAGCGTACCGGTGGCTTTAAGTTAATAATAGCGGAGTCTGGGGGGGGGGGGGGGGGGAGAATTAGGGGCTAAAGTTTNNGGGGGGAGGGAAGAATTAGGGGTCAAAGTTTGACAACCCGTTCTTACTCCGTTTTGTGTTTTAAAATTTGAATGCACAGGTGGGTGCCTGTGAGGATTTGCAGTACAGCCGAGCTGCTGCTGCAGAGGCGGGGTTGGATTCATGTCTGATGGTAGAGGAGTTGTCAGCTTCGGTCTTCTGGCAACTAGGGACAGCAAAGGCAAAGGCTCAGGTGTGCTCTAAGGGGTGGTAAGAGTATTCCTGTTTGAGGAAAAACAGCCGGCCTGTTTACATAACAAATCATCGTGACATGGAATGAGATACATCTGTGTTGTCCCTGAGGAGTGTAACTTAGCCTCATCCCATTTCGCTAGAAAGACAGCTTTAGTTTCAGGGTTGGTTTTTGGTTTTTTTCCACCTTTCTGTATTTTTCAGTGGATTTTGGATTTCTGTTCAGGCTGCAATCTCTATAATACCCAGCTCTATTCACATATACCAGTTTGATCTACCACAACTAGAAAATGACATCATACCAATTCCCGTGTTCCAAAAATAAAGACATGGGATAAACGGAGACCTCACGGTAGCCAGGCTGGGCATCCCTGAATGAAGCAGTGGTGGGGTCCCAGCCAGGAGCTCTGCTCAGGTGCCTGCTTTTCTCGTCTGGGCTCTGCTTTCCTTTGCTCCATTTTAAACTTGGAATAGGACTAGTTAAACCCAGCTTTTGTACAAGCACAAATTAGCAGTCTTATCTCAAAACATTTTTGTGCTTAAATCCCAAACTAAGGTCTAAGCTACTGTGTTTAATAAAGCACTTACCGCTTTTTAGATAAGAACAGGTCAAAATCAGCGTCAGAACCTGGCTATTCCTCCTCAATTCACCTTTGACTGGAGAGATTTAATCGATCACACAACGTGTGTTTGTTGTCAGATACCTTCTCTATGGATATATTGGTGGCAAAGACAAATTTCTTTCCCTACATCTGTAAGGAAAGTAACATTAACTTTTCTAATGCATTTACTGCTGCTTATATCCATTTGCACAGTTTCCAGCAACAATTATTTTCCAAAGTCTTTGGTTTCCACCTAGACCCCTTTCCTTCTCTTCTTTAACTCTCTTTTTTTTTCTCAGACTGAGAGTTGCCAGCTCTGGAATTTGCATAGTACTTTTGAAACCTCTAGAACAAAACTCCTGATTGAGCTGGCAGAAAACCACAGTCATGATATAAGAAACTGGACTGAGGCCATTGCTATATCCTGATGTGGAGGTGCCCCCCTGCCCCGGGCAGTATTACGTCGATGATGTGTTTCGTTACATTTGAGAAGTGTGAGTAGTGAACCACAAGGAAACTTTCAGCGTTGCAAAAACCATAGGTCCAAAAGGCTTGGTTTCAGATAGTTTGCATGTGGCTTCTGTAAAGAACAGGGTTTTTTCTCTTGCCATTTAGTACTCACTAACCGACAACCAGGAACTCTTTATGTTTCCTCATTATTTGCAAGGAGGCCTTTCCAAATTGTTCCGCATGCCAGTAAGTGGAGAGCAGCAGAAGTCTTTCTCTACTCGTCTTTGGTAACTAAAAACACGCCTTGGAGGTGGCAAACACACAGCATGTTACTGATTTTTCTTTACAGTAAATATTTGATATGCATCGTCTTTTTCTGCTTTGATTGAACTGCCAGCTTGCAGACTACTTGGGTAAAGTATCCAAGCTGTGTGAGTTTGGTTTTTGTCTATCTAAAAAGAAATTTGACATGTAAATTCAAAGGAAATTGTGTTAAAGAATAAGCTTTTTTTAGGGTGCCTGTATAATACTGAGAGTTCAGGGTTTAACTGAGTGTCACTGCAACCTAGTTTTTGTTTTATTTAATTACATTGCGTGATTAGATTAGTAGATCAAGATCTTTGGAAAGCCTAAAGCACAGCAAGTGATCTCTTTAAAACAGACAATGCCCCTACGGCTTAAACATCCCTGTCCTCTGAATGGCCAGCAAGGAGCCGGTGCGATAATCTCGCTCCAGTGGTCGGTCTGTTCTTGGAGTGACTTCTTCACCAGAGAGCTCCAGCTCAGACAAGTTTTCGTTGCTTTGACTGCGCTGGGTCTGTGCGTAGCCACAGCAAACCAGGACCAAACACAAACCAGCCAAGCTCTGCGCCTAAAATACTCCATACTCAAGGAGACCATTCTTGGGCTCACATCGTTCTTGTTGGCATCTCAAAGATTCTTGGAGGCCGCTGTAATGTCATCACTTTTTTCTCATAGGACACACGCGGAAAATGCTGAAGAAGAGATGTTAATGGCAGAAGATCATGGACCTGATTTGATTAATTCTCAGGATTTTAGGAGGCAACGTAGCATCAGCAGAAGCAGTTTAGTGTATTATCACTGCAAGGAGGAGGAGAGAGAACACCTGATAACCCATGAGAGTTTGGATTATTTGCCTTCACACAGTAAAGTTTATAAGAAGTGGCTGCAAGATAAAACATACAGGTAAACTTACCTTAAATATTGTTAAGTTGCCTCTAAACTGTAGGTAATTTGGACAATCTAGGGAGATGCCTGATAGCAGAAGGACTTAAGAAAATGTTATTTATTGTTTCTGCACATAGGAAAATACTTTAATAGAATGTAGAAGGGGGCCAAGTGGAAAGCAACTTTGATTAAAAGCATTTTTTGAAAGTGCTTATGCCTTTGCTTTTGAAAAATTATTGAATATGCAAAAAAAGTGTTATTAACTACTCGATGTATGCAACTTAAGGGACTTTGCAGAGGTATGGGGGAGTGTTCTCTTACTGAGACTTTTCTTGAAATTCACTGCCTCTTAGTGTAGTCTGCAGCAAATGTGGTGGTTAAATCTCGGTAGGGATGCTGTAGTCCTAGATGATATGAGAAGGAAATCAGAAATTATTAGTGATGCACAATTATTAGAATTATAAGTTTACGAAAGACAGCAACTAGAGGTAAAGGCTTGCACATTTGTATGATAGGTGCTCAGTGCATTAGTTGCAGCAGAAGAAAACAGGAATTACTTGGAAATGAGTTCGGAGTGCTCTGCTGAATGTTTAATTACTGAGTCAAGTAATTGAATTTTGAGATGGCATCAAATAATCAGCATCTGAAAGCAAATTGCACTGCAACATATATTACAAAATCAAAACCAAAAATCCAACGATGTGCCTTACCTAAATTGAAATGGCTTTCACCTGAAGGTAGAGTTTTGTTGAACGAACACTTTTTAAAGACATATTGGCAAAACCAGCCTCTTGCTCATGCAGCCACGGTTAATAATCAAAATGCTCTAAAAATGGAACTTGCATGTTTGTGAGAGGAAGCATGGCAAATAGTCCTGTGCTATAGGCTGAGAGGTAACTGTGTTTTCCTATTTCTAGAAAAGAGTGGGATCGATGGCTGCTGATGGGGCTAATCGGAACAGCAGTTGGGATGCTGGGGTTTTTGATTCATCAGTTAATTGACTCTCTCGTCAAATTGAAATGGGACCTGGTGGAAAATTACCTGCAGGTGAGCAAGTGAAAGTCAGAGTGACCTCTTCTGTGTTTGTTTATTAGAAAATCTACATTGTAAAGTTCTAACTGACTAGAGGTGCTGCCTGTCTAGGTGGGTGTGGACATCAGATATCCTGTGGTGCTCAGTGTAGGCATGCTTTGGTGGCCTTTGCTACAACTTAGCCTATAGTACAGGATAAGATCTAATGGTGTTCTTCTCATGAGATTGATGAAGGCAGTCTTTAAATTACTGTGGCCTTCCTCTTCCTTCTTGTACATAAGAGGCATGTGCTGCTTTGGGTATTGTTGATGTCCAAGGGAAGGGATTAGATTTCTCTTAAGGTACTTGGTGAATGCTGACCTAGTATCAGATAAGTTATTCCTTTCTATGTCTGGGGCAGCTATCTTTTACTAATGCTGTAATTATTGTGGAGTGATTAATTTGTCCTTGATGAGTATCATCATCTCTGTGATAATTGGGATGGTGGTGGTAAAATCACTGAATGGCTAAAACCAATGTAAATGTTAAGGCATCTGTGACCTTGATGTCTGCTGTTTTTTCTCACCTGTAGAGAGAAGGCGGTGGTAAAATTTTCACCTGGTTTGTGACACCTATGGTAGATGGTGTGAATACTGAAGAGCTGCTTGTGAGAAAGGGGCTTTGAGCTTTTTGTTTCTGCTGAATCCTGACCAGGGAGGGTCAGGCATCCTGTCAGCCGGTGCTGGGGGGGGCTGTATAACCATCAAGCATGGCATGCAGCCAGCAGACACAGGAATTTGTGCAGTAGGGGGCCAGGGTCTGGGCTGATGGTGCTTTTGTGCTCAGCAATGGTGCCAAGGAGCTGCTGGAGATGGTCCCCAGCACCCGAGGGAGAAGTTACCCATGGCTCAGCAGAGGCCACAACCCAGAGCAAGCTTCCGAGGGAGGGTGCAGCTCTGCAGGTTTGGGGCTGCAGGCAGTGCCTGGGGCCTCTTGCTGAGGAGGGAGCATGGCAGATGAGCTCCTTGTCTACACAGATACGGTGGGATAGCTGATACTGCTGGAGTGCTGCAGTGGCTAGATATAGGCTCTTTAGGAAGGACAAACTGGAATGGTTAGGAGGGGCAGCTGCTCTTTTTTGTGAGAAAGCAGTGGGAATGGATGGAGCTCTGCCTTGGGACAGATGGGAATCAGCTGAGAGCTTGTGGATCAGGGTTAGAGGGCACACCAACATGTGTGATGTTGTTGTGTGTGTCTGGTGTAGACTGCCAGCTCAGGAAGAATTAGATAAAGCTGTCTTCAGACAATGGGAAAAAAGCTTGTGGTCACTGGCCCAGATCCTCATGGGGGGTCTTTAGCCAACCACCCCAGTATCTCCTCGAAGGACAACACAGCAGGACGCAAGCAATCCATGAGGTTTCTGAGTGCGTTGATGATAACTTCCTGATAGATGATTGAGAAGCCAATGAGGGCACATTCTCTGCTGGACCTCATACTTACAGACAAGGAAAGACTGGTCAGGGATATGAAGGTCGAGGGCAGCAGTGACCATGAGATGGTGGCATGCAAGATCCTGAGATGAGGGGGGAAAAGCAAAAAGTAGGATCACAATTCTGGACTGCAGGAGAGCACTTTAGTCTGTTCAGGCATCTGCTTGGAATAATTCCAGAGGAGATCATCCTGGAGAGAATAGGGGTCTGAGAGGGCTGGTTGGTTTTCCGGGGTTATCTGCTCCATGGTGAAGAACACTCTATTCCAATGAGCAGGATATCAAGCAAATGGTGGCAGAAAGCTCCTCACAAAACTCAAACATAAAAAGGAAGCACACAAGAGGTGGAAGCAGGGACAGGTGACCCAGGAGGAATACAGAGACACTGTTTGAGTGTGCATGGATCGGGTTAGGAAAGTCAAAGTGCACCTGGAGTTGAATCTGATAAGGGATGTTGAAGGGCAGCAAGAAAGGAAGGAGGTGTCTACAGGTACATCAGCAACAAAACAAAGACTAGCAGAAATGTGGGCTTGTTATTGAACTGGGTAGGGGACTTAGTGACAAAGGGTTTGGAAAAGGCCAAGGTACTCAATGCCTTCTCTGAGGAAGCTGGCTGATGTCATTGTGAGGCCACTCTCAATTATCTTTGAAAGGTCATGGCAATTGAGGAGAAGTTCCTGAGGACTGGAGGAAGTCAGTGTCACCTCTACCTTCAAGAAGGACAAGAAAGATCCAGGGAACTACTGGCTAGTCAACCTCATCTTGACCCCAGGAAGGTGATACAGCAAATAATCCTGGAAACCATTTCTAACCATATGAAGGACAAGAAGGTGATTGGGGGTAGTCAGCGTGGATTTACAGTGGATAACAGCCTTCTACAATGAGATGACTGGAGCAGTGGATGTTGTTGGATCTTGACTTTAGCAAGGCTTTCATCACTGTGTCCCATAACGTCCTCATAGACAAGCTGATGATGTATGGGTTAGAAAAGTGGACAGTGGGATGGATTTAAAACTGGCTGAACTGCTGGGCTCAAAGCATTACGATCAGTGCCACAAAGTCCAGCTGGAGGTTGGTGACCACAGGTGTACACTACAGGTCAATACTGGGGCCAAACACTGCTGGATATCTTCACTAATGACCTGGGTGGTGGGACAGAGTGCACCCTCGGCAAACTTGCAGATAAAGGCAAAACTGGAAGGAAGCAGTGCTTGATAGACCAGATGATTGTGTTGCTATTCAGCCAACAGCCTCCTGGGCTGCATTAGGAGGAGCGTTGCCAGCAGGCCGAGGGAGGTGATCCTTCCCCTCTATTCAGCACTGGTGAGGCCATGTCTGGAGTAGTGTGTCCAGTTCTGGGCTCTCCAGTACAAGGGAGACATTGATGTGTCCTCTGCTATTCTGTGAAATCAAGGTAATAGAATAATGCTGCCAACTGCTGAAGGACAGATCTCAATCACTTCACAGAAATGCAAGGGAAGACTTATTCTGTGGAACAAATGGAGGTTGAATATATCAGAGGGAATATCCAAGAAACGAACCAGTTTACGTTTTCCATGAGGAAAGCATATATAATTCTTCTGGAATATTATTTCCCTGGGGTTTCTTATATACAAACTATGCATATGTTTATAAAATTTATAAACAGTGGATTAATACAAAAGCATACATGTATATATGCATTTGTATGTATATACATGCATGTGTGTATATACACACACACTAAAGTCTAAATAAAGAATATATAGAAAGAAACCACAGTTTGACTCCAGGGCATCACAGTGACTGTTACATGCACTGTTGGTCGTGTTGTATTATAAAATTTGTCCTATTGTATGAAACTAATACAGAGGGACAGGAGGTAAGCTCTCACAGGCTCCGACATCAGTACAAACATGTAACTCCTGCCCTGAAAGACCTTCCCATCTAAATACCTCCTTCAGCTGCAGATGAGCAAAACTCATTTTTGTGCACTTTTCTTTGCTGTTCAGCTGCACTGCGCTATGCGCTTACAAAAGCCTTGACGGGACATGCTGCCGGGAAGGCTGTGGTGGGCTGGCTGTAATGCTGTGACCTAGAAATGCAAGGGATGTGTTTGACCTGCTCGCACAATGAATCACAGCTGAGCACTGCGGAAGGCGGCAAAGTACGTGGGAGCTGAAGAGTTCTGGAGACAGCACGGCTGCGGTCAGCCCAAGCACAAACAAACAAACCAAAAACCCAGGGAAACTGAAACGTGTTTTTAAGTGTGAGAAGGCCTAGTATGAGAGATGTCCTTTTGGTTAAAATAAAGCGGGAAAGAACTTGCTCACATATATTCTGTCTACTAATAATAGCTGCAAATTCATAAAGGTAATTCCTGATGTAAGACACTGAAATCTCCATTCAGGCAAAATGTCTCCTGAAGACACCATATAGTGTTTTCTTGTGCCTGTTCTTAAGGTCCTTTAACTCTGCTTCTGACCTGAAAAGGGCCTTGATGAGGAACGTCTGCTTTATAGTGTTTTTAGAGAGGGGCAAGAAGTCCTGGAAAAAACATGGCTCGATTCTGAAAGTCATCATTCACCTTACCATTGCTCACTCCCATCCTTCTAAGGACTGAGCCTGCACTGCTTGTTTTGGTCTTTCCCTATGGTACATCTTCTGCCTCCAGAAATCTGTGGGACAAAAGATCATTGAAAAGCAGATCCTGGTCTATGGGTGCCAATGTAGTAATCTGTTTGTCAACCGGACAGGATGGCAACATCCACATGACCTGGCTGTGTACGCTTGGGTTTGGGCTGGCCATGGTGGTTCTCTCTTCAGGCTCAGCGCTGGTAAGTGTTACATTTCCTATGCAACAAGCCTATAACGCTGTGATAAACCAAATCTCTTCCACTTCCAAATGCTGGTTAATTCAGTATTTTATTTAAAAAACCCTGTCTATTATACAACCCAAATGGAGAGGTCTTTCTTGGCCTTCAGCCTAAAGCTGGATTCCACTGCCCATAACTTGTATAAAAGCGTCTGGGGTGAAATCAGTGGTGGTGGCGATGCAATTTACACTTAGCATGTGGTGTTTATAAAATAAATACAAGTGGCAGCTGGTGTAACTTGTGAAAAATCAGTGTTTGGAAGGGGCCTAAGCCAAGGACCGTCCGTCCATATAAAAGTTACTGTTGGTTTTAGATTGATCTTTTAGCTGTGCTATGTGGGTCTCACTTGTAGCCTACTTTTACGAGGCAGCAAGGCTAAAACATTGAGCCTTTCTGTCGTTTACTGTCCTGCTGTGTTCAATTTAATTATAGACAGGCAATTAACAGCATAGGTGAGAGAAAAAGTGAATGTTTTACTGAACTTACCCCAAAATCCAGCAACAGTAGGAAAAGGGGGTTTGCTGTTATATGGGTAATAACTGACCAGTTTTAAGCTATCTAAAATCTGAACTGGCTGGACAAATCACGCAGGTTCACATGTACACCCTGCGCCACAGACAGCTTGTGCAAAGACAAGAGGCTGGTTGGCTTCAGGCATCGGGGAGGATGGCAGGGGGCTGGAGCCGGGGCCCTCATCAGTCGTTTTCTTCTCTCATTAGCCCCAGTACGTGTATAGCAACACTATTGGGAGCTTGAATTTTTGTGTGTAGCCAGAAGTTATATATGTATCTAAGTCGCCTGTTAATTCCGGGAAAGTTTGTTTGTGAACAGAACAAGGTGAGGGCTGGACTTAAAAACCATGTCCATAGACGCATTGAACACATCAACATCTAACGACGGTTGAATCTGTTTCTCTTTTTTTTTTTTTTTCTTTGCAGTTCTTTTGCCCAGCAGGTTCACCATCTGGCTTGCCAGAAATCATTGGGTATTTGAATGGCACTTCTATTCAACATCTTTTTAACATCAAGACCTTTTTAGGGACATTTGTCTCGTGCGTCCTGGCTGTAGCCTCTGGGCTCTTCTGCGGGCCAGAAGGTCCCATGATCCATTTGGGGTAAGAAATAGCAGACAAAAGTTAAAGCTGTCAGGCTGAGGGTATGGGTTTGCAATGTCTGTCTTGGTGGCAGCCCTGGCTTAAAAAATACCTTGCGTTGGGAACTCTTTTCACCTGTGCTGTCCCCTCCTTTGCATTAGCACAACTATTCATGCCATGCAGTGATGAAAAACATTTTTTCGCTGCATGTTTTAAGTACTGGTTTGGTTCCCTAGTACGATGCCCTGTGAGGCTCAACAAGCAGTTATCTGGACAACTGCAGTCAGCTTTGTTTCTGAAAAGCAACCAGTCCCGCAGCTGTGGCCTGCCGGCTGCTTTGCGTCTCGTGTAACTGCTTTGACCTCTGCAAAGTCTGTATAAAAATAAAGCCAGTCTCAAGGGCCTGCGCCCAAAAGGGGCAACAATTTTACAGCCGCCTGCAGAAGTGCTGTAAGTGGCTGTGCGAGGTGCACAGTGATGGACAGGCGGGCCTTGGGGTCCATGTTCCCAGCTTGCAAACATGGCAGCCACCAGTGCCAGCTAAGGGCCACCGCAGGAACCAGGCACTGCTTTGCAAGCTCTGCAGATGGCAAGTCAGGCTGGAGCTGCTTGTTGTTCCTGCAGTAGTGTAATACTGTGTTTCTAGGTAGGGAAAAGTAGACTTTATAGTCTTCTTGAAGGTTAATGTTTTTATGCGCCATTGCTCTATACAAAGAAAGAGAATCCCCATCGCCCTACGGTGGTTCCAGGGCCTTGTGAGAAGGGGAGAGGAGGGTTTCCCAGTCCTGCTCGGTAGGTCAGAGCGGTTCTTAAAATTTACTATGTTACAATACAGCCAAAGTTAGTAACTGCAGGCCAGATTTTGGGCTTTTCTGTTTTGCTAAGTGACATGATTTCCTTTATTCACCATTTAGAGGAGAATCCTGCTGCACTTTATTACTATTATTAAACCATATCTTGAGTGGAGACGGTAAAATTGGTCTCTGCTAATATGATATAGATCGTTTGTTGGCTGGTTTGCTGTTATTTCTGATCCTTTTTGGTTTTGGAAAGTATTCATCCTTGAGGTTTATTTTCTTCCTCTTCACCGCCCTGACCAAACCTATCTTCCTCCCCACCACCCTTTCACATTTTCGGTTACTCCGTGGGTTTATATTTATTTATTTATTTGCACAGAGGTGCAGCACCCTCAGGGGTGACTCAGATGTTAAAAAATAGGAGCACATGGTTAGTCAGAGGCAGCCACAAACCTTCCAGACAATGATTACCAAGGTTTAACTCTCCCTTTAGGTTTCTTTTGTTTTCTTCGCTTTCAGACATTTGTCTCCAGGAGCTCAGAGACTGCAGCTGTGATTTTTTTTTTTTTTTTTTTATTCCTTTGTGCTGGGTTGGTAACAGTGATGTGTGAGCCAAAGTGTTGAATCATATTTCCATGAAGAAAGTCAGCACAGTATTAACATGATGCCTTTTCAAAACATAGGAATTAAGAACTAGTTTAATTTAATTTAGCTGGAACCCTCCACCATTTTTATTGAACATAAACACACATAAGTTGCTAAAAGCCTCTGAGAGATTCGTTAAGGCTCCTAATTTAAGTCTCATAGAAAAGTCTTCCAAGGTTATACAATGAATAGATTTTTCATTTCACTAAAGGTTTGGATTCCCCCCCATTTAAATGTAGTTTGAAGTGCTGCCTTGGAACACACTGCAATAATTTAAATCGTTACACATCTTTTGTTAGAAGTATGGCTGTTCTGGCTGCCATAGTCATTAACCTGGGAAGAGATGATTGAAATGATGGGCTATAGTCTGGCGTGTCACCACACTTGGGCAGACATTAACATGCAGTTCTTCAAAAGGCATTTCATGGTCTATCATCAAAACACTCCTTGCAAAAGCGACATTTATGTCTCTCAGTTAAGAATCTGAAAGTTTTTAGTAGCATCCTGCTTTATGTCAATGGGACTTGCATATTTAAAAGATGTGTTTAATATTTTCCGTGTTTAAATCTGTTGAAACCGATCTAGCTTTGCTGCTGTGTGCTGGCTAAGGCTTTGTCCTCCCCTGCCTTTAAGCTGTGGCTGATTTATGAATAATTTACCAAAAGAGTGCTCTCAATTATACAACATCACTTTTAGTGCTCTTCTGGGTTGTGGCCTGAGCCAGCTGCAGTCGGACACCCTTGGCATCCACCTCCCGATCTTCACCAGGTTTCGGAATTCAGCTGATAAGTAAGTGATGGGCAGAGATGTGGGGCTCTGGGGGGGGGCGGGGGGGCACCCTGCCACCCACCCTCATGCCCTGGGGGTGTCTGGCAAGTCACCGGTGAGCCCATTGCATCTGGAAGGGGACACAAAGATGTTGTTCCAGCAGTCTTTCAGCCTTTTTGCTGCTTGTGACTTTGGAATTGTTTAATTAAACAACTTCAAAGTTCTTTAATTAAAAGAAGGTTCACAAGTTGTTTTATTGAATGCTTGTGAAATAATACATTAATACTGAAGACCTTTTCCCATTGCCTTCTGGGTTGTATAAGGAGGGAGAATAATGCAGGACTTTTACACACAGGCTTTATCCTCAAATAAATGATGCTGGCCCAGGAAAAAAGAGATAATGGGGATTGCACAATGTGTGCAGGGGCCCTTGCTTTATTTTTCTAATTTTGAAAAATTAAATTGTTTGTGACACTTTTTAAATCTGGCTCTCTCTGCTCATGCATGTCTGTGCAGTAACTCTGGTAAGCTCTCTCTTGTGAACAATTCTACAGAAATTAATGAAATTAGTTTCCAGAAAAAGAAATTACAAACCAGTTTGTGTCTTCTGGATGATATTTATTGTCATGTTAACATACAAAACCCTATACAATACTGTTGGTTTTTTTTCTAAAGCAAGTGAAAAAGACTCCCATGTGTTAATTTCTTAAAGAAATATAAAGAATTCGAATGAACAGCCACTGTGAACAATCTGTAGCTTATAAGAAAATAAAAAAGCACCAAGGGGAAGGTATGGGATTTCCTTTGCCTTCAGCCTTTTAAGATCAGTCATTTAAATAAATCTGAGATGTGCTGGTTAAACAAAATATTAGTCATGGAACAAATCAGCAATTGTGGTAAGAGAAGCAGCAAGAACTTTTGTTTTTCTCTGCAGGATCCAGTTATAGTATAATTAGAAAGAAGCGTTAGCTTGCAGTCAGGAACCATCCTGGGAGAGACAGGTTGTGTGGAAGTCCCCTTCACAGAGAGGGTTGTTGGTGAGCAGCAGAGACAAATTTCAGCCTAAGTGAGACCTCGCTTCTTTACAAAGACCAGGATGAAAGATTCCCACTCCCTTGGTATCTTTTGGAGTTAAGTAGGCTCAAGAGATGTCCCCTCTCCAGGTACAGTTCAAGGCAGAGCCGTAACCCAGTAAGGGTTAGGATGGTGAAGGATCTTAAGGCATCTTTCCATTGGGCAACTGTAATGGATGTGGAGGAGGGGTCCAATTTAGTTGTTGATACTACTAGTGGGACACGTAGCACATACAACTGACTGGCGGAAGAAGTTGGAGACGTCCAAGCAAAGCTCGCCCAGCTTTTGCTGTGGCATGCAGTACCTTTTGAGTTCCCTGCTGCTGTAAACAATGTCACTCTGAAGATACAATGTGTAAGTAAAAATCCATGCTCAAGTGTGTCTAACGCAGTGTTTATAAGTTGGAAAATATTGGACACGAAGTTGCCTGTGTAGCTGTACTGGTGGGCTTTGTTAAGGGCACATGAAGTCTCTAATCTTTTCCCTTCAGTCCATTATCCTCATTGCCACCCATCTTTGTACTGATAAAATTTGTGAACGCCACAGAGAAGTCAAAAGGGTCCCCTAATGTTTGGAGATGACTGTTAGGGTTTTTTTGCTGAGAACTTGGCACTTCTTAATATTAAAAATACCCAAGTGTTTTTATACTTGTTGACTTCAGCTAGTACTGAATGCTCAGCATTTCTGCAAATTATCCCTGAGGTCTCAGGTAGCACATCCAGAGGATGCAAGTTTTATAAGCTGGTGAGCACTAGTAATTAGTGCGTCATATGTATCAGCATCACCCCAGTATCCCCCACAAAGGCTGGACTTGAATCTAATTTTCCAAGACAGAATTCAAGCATAATTTTATTTCCTCTTTCTATATCCTTCCCTCTGTTTTGCACACTGTGGCCTTCCTTAAAAGCGTGACATTTGTCTGATGCAGAATGTTGTTTTCATATAATGCAATGGGTGCTTTGGAAAGAAAGTAACGTTGTGTGTGAGAAAGTAAATAATAATAAGTGTATAAAGGAGACTGTCCATTAATGCCTTTTGTTACGACACTATAATTATTTTTATTTTTCTTTTCTTCTTTCTTTTTTTTTTTTTCTTTACTGGAACCGGCTCACAGTGCAGCTTTCTGCCATTTGAGCTCCTAGTGCAGCTTACAGCAACAAAATTTTATTGTTCTTCAGGGTGTATGTGAGCTCCATGCCTTTACAGGGAGAGAGACAAGGCATAGATGTTCCCTGGGGATTTCTCAGACATTTACAGACTGAGATGGCATGTTGAACCTACAAGCTCTGGCATTGTACTCTCATTCTCTAGTGAATCCCAAACTTTCTTACCTTTTTTCCCATGCAGTATTTCACCCCTGTGACTGCACTGCTTCCAGGGGATGAAGTGGTACATCTGCCTGGCGTTAGCCTGGTTGGTGCTAGTTCAGCAGCTCACTGGCATGGTGCGGTGGTCCCCACACGATGTTATAGGATTGAGGGTTTTGTCAAGGCCAGAGGTCAAGATGGACAGATCTGAACTTAAATCCTAGAGATGCAAGGCACTATAATAACCCTAAAATAAACCAGCTGGTCTTTAAATTCAGCCCCATAAACCCAGCTTTGGCAGGAAATGATGTTTGTGGAAGTTTTTTTGTTTCTGTGTTTTTTCCCCTGTTACCCAAATTTTGACTCTTCTACCTGTTGCAGGCGCAGTTTCATTACAGCTGGCGCGGGAGCAGGGATAGCTTCGGTATTTCGTGCCCCCATCGGTGGGCTCTTGTTCACATTAGAAGAAGTGTCTTCGTTCTGGGACATCAGGCTGGCCTGGCAAACCTTCTTCTGCTGCTTGATGGCTACCTTCACCACGGATTTACTGTCCTCTTCTCTCTATGGGTTTGTTTACAGAGGTCATTTTGGTTTTTTTGAAGCAGAGAAAAGAATTATATTTTGGGTACGTACTGGGTGTGTGCGGGAGGAAAAAGATGCAGGGTTTTAGACTTGTCTCTTTCCGCATTTTTGCTGAGGGACTAGTGGGGAAAGGGGACTGAGAAGGTGAAAGGATGGTACGTGTACAATTATCAGATCAGTGCATATGGAAGCCTTCACATTTTACATCTGGTCATCACTCACATACAACACAGAGTTGCTTTGTTCAAATTAACGTGAACAAATAGACAAAACATCTACTGTTTGCTTATTAGCTAATCATATAAGTTATTAAGATAACTTTCTGTTTTGGTGCTGGCTAGGAGAGAGATACTTTGAAGTAAAGGAAAAAGCAGAGAAGCTCTTAAATAGGGTGTCCTCTCCTGTAGTTGGCTTGAGGTCTCCACTGTTGCTGCAGGCATTGCTGTACTGTGCCCCTGTTCCTTGGTGCTTACAGATTAAACATTTGAAAACGTAGAATCACTGTTTGTTCCTGGTTGCACAACAGAGGTGACCTTCAGCCTCACCTACCTTTACTTTATTCCTTCCAGCACAGCACAACCTTGATCTTTGAATTTTATCTTGTATCCACCTAAAAATAGTTGCTTTTATTATCACGTCTTTCATTCATTTGTATTGGAAGATGATTCAATAGCTGTGTGCAGGTATCATGATCTTCACTTCTTGCATAAATATCCTTCTTTGTATTTGCCTTGAAGATCAATTAGAAACCTAGAAATAAAACCCTGGTCTTCTGAATCCCAGTCCACTTTTTTGCTACTAAGTAAATTTTTCCTAAGGTAATTCCCTGATCACTTTCATTGATCTCTGAATTTCTTCTGGCTTACATCTCTCTAGCAATGCAGAAACCAGAGATTATGGTATTTTCCACATGTAGGCATACCTTGATTGGGAAAATGGACAACATATTTTTGTGTGAATGCTTCCCGATACAATGATTTTGCATATGCCATGCAAAAGTATTGGGGGATATTTGCTTTACCACAAGTTTAGCTGGGGCAAACGGAGAAGACATTGGTTTTCAACCCAAATCCTTTTTGTGGGCCAACTCATACTGCAGTCCCCCAAACAGTTGCAGTGACACAACCGGCAAGATGAAAATTTGTGGCAGAAAGGTGAAACTACACAGACAGGGAAGGGGTCAGGCCTTCTGAAGCCAGATTCATTGCTGACGCCAAAGTATTGTGTAATGAACAGCTGCATGCACAGGAGAGAGTGGATTCGCTTCAGTTGCTATTTTACAATAAGCATGGCTCTTTTAATGCTCCTTTCAGGATGTTTTCTGAAAAGAGCAGTGGATTCTGTTTCCTCCTGTCTTCTCTTAGTGTCAGGAGAGGGAAAAGCTACCTAAAATTATTATCAACATGACTTCTGGAAGGGTTCAATAGTTTTTGGCTCTCAGTGTGGTACAGATAACCAGAAACATTTTCATTTCACTGAACATGGGGCTCAGGGGAAATTTTGCTCCTTTCATGTTTTGTGGCATTAACCAACACAGTTTACAGTGGATAAACTCTTGACTTGAAAGCTTGTGGGTTATGTTTCTCAAGAAAACTATTTGTTTTCTTTAGTTTCATTCCACCTAGCATAATGTTACAAGGGGAATTTATCGTACTCTGGAACATGAGATTTTCAGGAAGGTTCACCTTGTTTTTACATAGACCATTGGATTATTTGTAAAGGTGAAACTTGCTCTGTAGGTAACAGATTTTTCTTGATGACTGGCCAAAGCCTGTGGCTGATACTACAACAAAAACAAACGATACACAGTGCCACCTTTCATTCCCAGTGTGTGGAGCACTCTCTTGATTTTACCTTTATTGCCACACACATGCAGTATAATGTGCATATATTACGTTAAAACAAACATCTCAGTATATCTTTCCTTTAGGAAAAATGGAGGTAGGGAGAGAAAACAATAAAACCAGGTATGTCCATTTTTAGTTTTAATGCAGGATTGGAATTAAGTAGAATATAATGCAAGCTATTTGGAACAGTAAGAGGGCTTGTGCACTTGCTCAAGCAATTTAAGGAAGACTGGCAGTTTCTCCTATCTGCTGTCCCCAAAATTATAGCGGCTTAGGTTGTTTTTGTAGGCAGCCTTTGACACGTGCCCTTACTGCTTCTTGCCAGGTAGCTTTTTGAGCATTTCGTGATTTCTTACTCTGTCCATATCCTAATCTTGACAAAAAGCTGTGTAACTCTAAGCCTGGGCTAAGGAAATAATATCCTCACAGCGTTTAATAGATTGCCACTGATCTGTTGACCCCTTTTTGTTGGCTGGAAGATAAAATTAAAACATGATATTGCTGTCATGCTTGCTGCCAGTTGAGGAATCAAGCAGAAAATTCAATTATATTCCAGCTGCCAGGTTATATTCTGCGTTTGTGATTTGTTGATCTGTGAGTTGTTCCGAATCAGCATCAATTTTCACAGTTTTACTTAAATTTACTTATACATGATCTCAGTGCACATGGATGCAGGTTGACACCTAATAAATGAACTTCCCCAAATTATGATGTAGATACAGACACAGTGAGCAAAGCTCTGGTTCGGTGGAGTCTTTTGAAGTGTTCATTAAGGCCAATATGTCATGTTATTTGGATGTAACCTGAAGTGCTGAGTGCTTGTGGTAACTGCAGTGCATCATAGATGTTTCTGCTATGTGTGCCAAAACCAGTGTCTACCTGCTGGTTCCACTCCTGTAAGGTGCGCAAGAAGAGTGCACCATCTCTCATGAGATCAGCTTTAAATTAATTAGCTGAGTTCCCTAAACTGCAAGGAAAGATTTATTTCCTATATGGAAATTACTTCGTGGTATCAGGTTTTGTAAGAGATGGTGCAATATTTCATGTCACTGATAGGATGCTTAGAACATTTTTTTTTCCTCTCCTTTCTTTGACTTAGGTTAAGAACTTGCTGGACATGAATGTCTTGGCCTTTGTTCCGACCATCCTTCTTGGAACGCTTGGAGGTCTTCTGGGAGCTCTCTTTGTTTCCCTAAATATAAAGATTAATAAATTACGTATGCAGTTCTTTAATTCAATTCCAAAATTATCCCTTAGAAAAACAAGCAAGCTGTTGGAAACTGTGCTCATCCTTGTAAGTAAATAATATGGTTCTCTTGATTATATAATATTTACAGTGGCTACTGAGGGCAGGTCATAAATTGGCTGGATGGAAAAATGGATCTTACCTGTTGGTACTTGATAATGTGCAACAGTACAACAAACATGGATTTCCAAAGTACATCTAGGTATTTAATATTGGTGGGTATATAAGAATGGAGAAGACATGTTTTGTTTTGTTTTTTTGTTTTGCTTTTTAATGCTTGAAGTATTTTACCTGTAGAGTTGCTCTCCCACTGCTGCTCTACTCCGATGATACTACATCAACTTAGTGATATGTAGCATTTTTGTTGGTGTGCTTTTGCATTTATTTGCAATCTATAGAGGGCTGTCACAAGTAGATTTCATGCATTTTTCTCCTTTTTTCCTTGCTAGTGATTGATCCTCTCATTACCCCACACAGCTTGCTCGTGTAGCAGAACCAGGTGGACACCTTCCTCCACACCTCTGCACCTGGGCACTTTTTCAGCTGTTATGTTGGAAAGAACAATTAGGAGACTATTACCATAACCATATGTATTTTTGCCTCAAGACAACAAAGGAGATCTCTGGCTGTTCTGAGAAGAACAGATGCATGAAGAATAGATGTTGTAGAGGGTTTAAAAGTTATGGATAGGTACAGAAAACTTTCTGGAGCGAACTATGTGTCTGGAGTCAGTTATCCCTAGTTGTTACTGATGGAGGTCAGCCTGGAGCCTCAGATGTCCTGATAAGGCATGATGAGGCCGTTTTACCTCTAGGGTTTGCAGTTTCCATTTGGCATTGTATGGCTTTGGAGAGGGTCATGCCACTGGAATGAAAAGTATATAGACAAAAGGTTCCCATATTTTGAACATTTTCATAATTTTAAATTTTATGCTTCGGTTATAACTTAAGTATGTTGTTAAATGTGGAGGAAGAAAACCTCCAGAGCTTTTCTACTGCACTTTCAGTAAAATATGCAAATTTGGGCTTCTCTGCAAGTTTCTCTACTGAATACCTACTTGTCATAATTTTTCTTTTTTTCCCACCATTTTTAAGGAGGCCTTTCTAGGGAGTTTTCAGACCTTTTTAAGTGTTGAGATGACCTTTCTTTAGGGAGGTTGGTGCACACCGAAGCCCCTTCTGCCCTCTCTTAGGCAGACTTGCTGGTATGTTTTATGTATGCTACATATGTTTTTTACATATACTATTGTATACTTTCTCTTCCCTCCCTTCTGGAGAGAAGGTTGCTCAATTGTAGACCAGTGGTTTGGCCATATAGATGCTCTCCTCCCATCAGTCCAAACATGCCTTCAGCAGCCTCTACTCTGAACCAACATAAGCTTCACGGAAAAGCAATCACCTTGGCTTGCATCAGCAAGCTGGATGATACTGGGAGGAAAACAATTAGCATTTTAAATATGAAAACGGAAACTTTTGGAGCTAAAAATATGAATAACCATAGGTTGAGGCACATGATCAATTCTCTGCAAGCTCTCCATAGATTGGTACAGAGATGTGCATGTTTCCCATACGTTGCACTATTTTTCTTCTCCGTAGGGTCAGAAAGAGGGCATTTCATTTAGTCCTTGAAAACTGTGTGTGCTATGGCAGTCCTGGTCCTCCTCCTCTGCCTAGTCCCGCTTGTTGGTTGGAGCAGCATCCTGCTTGTTGGGTTCTCTGTTGGCGCATCAGAGGTGAAATCTGACCTTCGGTAGGAGGAAGAGGAGGAGGAGGCATGCCAGTGAGCGGGCTGTGCCGGAGCAGGGCCATGCCATCGATGACAACTGGATTTTAGCTCCTCTTAGCGGCAGAATGTCGACTTTTCTTTTGCAGCCGTGTTTGTTCAGCATCTCGCTGAGGAAGCTCACTCGAAGCTCTTTGCTTCCACATTTGAAGGTGTAGGTAAGGTAGGTGGGAAACACGGCTTTTCTCAGCTCTAGGGAGAGTCTTGCTACTGCTCAGCCTTCTTTCGTTGTGCTACAACTTTGCTCCCAGGTCTTGCAATGGATGCGGGACTTTGTGCTGTTAAGCACTGCAATGAGACATCAGAACAAAAATCCAGTATTCAAACCAGCAGAATGAGGCATAGAGTCCCATGTGTGACACCCAGTAGTCCTGGGTAAACTCCACGGTTTCTGAAGGACCTCTGTTTGCGAGAGGTCAGGTTTGTAACAATTATTATTTAACAATTTGGAGCTGGAGCTTGGTGTTTGTCAGCCACTTCCCGTACTATTGGGAAGGGTTTGGCTTTACATTAGAAAAACCTTGCATAAGCTACTTAAACACATAAAAACCCCACAGTTCCGTATTAATCTTTGGAAAAAAACCCAAAACAAGCCACAACATAAGCCAGCAAGACCCAGTATGTTAGAAGATACCATGGGATTAAACTTAAAATCAGCTAGCAAAGATTTAGTGTCAGACATAAAGAAAATGCCTCCTAAGAGTTATTTGACATTGTTTGGGAGTGGTGCCTTACTGACTCCAAAAACTCATGCAGCAGTTAGCACCTTGCCATATCATACCTGAAACTGGGAGAACAGCATGTGTTTTATAGGGCTGTACTGCTTTCAAGAGCTTTTCTGTTTATATATTTCTGTCTTCATTCTATTTTTTTTTTAATTTTTTAAAAAAGACTGTTTTTTTACATTAACTTTGTAGCATGAACTCTTATTCAGACTGTTTTTCCTTTTTATTAGCTCTAGGAGATCCTGCTCAGGTCACAGTCCTTATTTTATTAAAACTTGGCAAAAGAAATGGCAGGAAAGAACTGTTTGATCTGAGAGAGAACCATACAATTCTTTTTTTTTTTTTAATATATATATATAAACTCACATAATCAGGCAACTGAAAGAAACTATGTCACAGTGACTTTAACCAAAAATAATCTTGTATAAACCAGTCTGCATTTAAACTTGGAAAGAACCCATCACAGTATCTTCCACACCCACAACATAACCTGGAGTACCATTCCTTTGACTGGAATTGACTATCTAATCTTCAGCCCATAGATTAGGTGAAGCCGTCTTCCTAAGTGCCCTTCTGCCCCTTGGCCTGCGTTTGCTTCTCCTCAATTCATCACCTTTCTCTCTGTGAGGAAATCACAATGTAGATAATGTTTTGCCAAGAATCTGGCAGAGCTATCTTTCTTTTTCTAAATTTTTTATCACGTTGACTAATGCTTCTGTTCCAAAAGCTCGGTGTTTCCATGGGCAGGGTGAACAATTTAAGGATATGTGCATATATACTTACATATTAAACTGTCAAAGCTTTAAAAGGTTAACTTGAAAGGATTATTATTTCTTTTTTTCTACCTAGCTGTGAAGATAGGCTACTGCTTTAAATATGTAGCCACCGGCTCCAGGCTAGCTGTCCTTCTAGCTCCCTTTGGACTTTGGGGCTTTGGCAAAAACTTGACCTGGGTTTGAACTGTCCTCAGAGTTAAGTTTTCAGCAACAAAACCTGACCTAAGCTTTGTGAAGACTGAACTGCTCCCAGGTTCATCTGTCTCTCGAAGACGCGCTCTGCCCATAAGCTTATAACCTTTGAGATACAGGGAAACAAAGGCTTGAGATACGATTGTCTGACAAATCGTCACAACTGCACACAGCTGAATCTCAGCTGGAGGGTTTCTATAAATGTGCTACCTGAGCTGTTTTATAACAATCCACAGAGTGCATGAAACCTTGTGCTTGGAAAATATATTGTTATTATGGGTGTATGTTCCAGTAATTTCTCTCCAGATGTCTACTGAAATATTTTCTAAATCTTTTCATTTGGGGGGTGTATCTTCATTTATTTAGAAATGTGAATTGATCTCAACTAAGATAAAAAAACTTCATATTAGTTTTGAATGAAATATAACTATGTTATATTGAACTATATTATGTTGAAAAATATGTATAACTGAAATACAGTCATCTTATGTAAAAACTTCTTTTGCTTTTGGCTAATGCAAAGCAGCCAGTGAAAACACCTTCTGCTGTGCTGTCTTTCAAACATTTTTGGTTTCATTCATGTCTACTTCAAAATGGGTGTATGGAAAATTTAGTAGAAGGACCTGATAAAGTCTCTTCATCCATTTGGATTGCAATGTCTGTGTCTCTGCTGTATAGTATGTAATCTGCTTTAGCCCTTATAGCTGTCCAGTATTGCTAGAATGTCTAGGAACTTCTTTCTCTTAATTGCCTGAATGTTAGTCCTTTCCTAGCATCCTCATTAAAAGGGAAGGGAAACACTAAGTTTGCAAGTTAGAAACAAGTCTTTAGCTTTTCATACTGACCAGGGACTTCAAATCTGCATAAATCAGGAAGTAACTTAAATTGAAGCAGTGGATTGTTTTTGACACACAACATAATTTTAAGTACCAACTGAAAAACTAGGTCCTTAATGAAAGACACAGATCCCGAGTCCTTGCAGTGCAGGAGTTGCAGTCTCAGGGCAGTAGCCTGCAAGGAGCTGTGGCCAGCCGCGTCTCCACCGACTTCTGCAGCGCATGGCGGGGAGGCTGGGCATGGGTCGAGCATCCCACATGCTCCAAGTCTTCCTGGAGGTAGCAGTGGGCTCTGGTGGCTACAGAGTTGGAGGCCAGTTACCTAGTTGCAACAGCTGAGTCCCTGAAGTTATATGGGATGAATGTGGGCTTTATTCATTGCTTGTGAGCAAATGCTGATCTTCTGGGGTATGTGGGCAAGACAAAAGGGTGATTTCCTTGTGGTAACTGCTGGCACTAGTGATTTTATACACTTTTCTTTCTGTTTTTATCTGTTTCTGCATCTCATGATAGTCCATTTACTTATTTTAATGCCTGCAGGTATGTACAACGACTGTTACAGTATATTTACCGTATTTCTTTCCTTGCACTCCAGTCATGAGCATGAGAAACTACCAGCTGAGGAACAACTCAGAAATGTAAGTGGGGAGAGTCACCAGGAGGGTATCTATGTAAATACAATTATTAACCGTTTCTCCTAGTTAGTTGTTACAAGGATTTGGGATGGAAAAATTCAAAGGTGCATCAGAGCTGATTGTTTAAAATAAATTCGTGTAGAGACAAGAATCACACTTAATCTTTTAATTGCTGAAATTTACTCACACTTAAACTTTTCCAATGCGAGGCGTTTGCCATCATGTCAAATTAAAGAGGAAAAAAAAAAAGGAGAAAGAAAGAAACAAAAGGGAATTAAAAAATGAAAAGAGCCTGAAATGTGGCTTGTATCACACAAACACTTCTTCAATTTAGAATACTAATTTTGCTTTAAAAGGTGTATAGGCCTTATAGATAGGTATGTAAGCCTATAGGAGACAGGCTGTGCTTAACTGGAAACTGGTGAAAAACCTTTGTTATTCTCAGCTTCAGTCAGCTGCTATTGGCTGAGGGACATGATTTGATCAGTCCTCTATATAAGAACACCAATAGGTAACACATCAGAGGTGCACGTGCCACTACAGCACAAACTGTAATCTAGGGACTTAAAATGATAAATATTGTGTTAATAAACAGGCAGGGAATATGTGGCTGAATGGGTAGGAGTTTTATGGGTGATCCAGTTGAAGAGGTCCTTGGATCTGATACAGGTTTTGCCGTCCAAGTTACCTTTCTTGAGAAATACCCATGAGGAATCCAGAGAAGGTAGAAAAAGAATTGCTCAGATTGAGGTTAAATGACAACTTGATTTCACAGACAGTGCAAATGCTCACTACTAACTGCTAGTTTTACAAATTCATAAATTGTAAAATTCATGAATTCTTCCCAAGTGCAGTGTCGTACATATTGCATAATACGAACTGTAAATACTGAATAACTTGCTATTGGTGGTTGGACTCTGAACAGCTTATTTAAGTATATAGAAAGCAGACATACTTTCCTATTCTTGCCACCAATTCTAGACTGTCATTTGACTTGCAATACCTGGTTCAGTATTGTTTGTTAGAATACATATTTACATATTCTTTGTAAAAGCAAACTTTGTCACTTACTTAGTAACCAGGACTTGGTGACTATGGCTATTTGGATCACTACAGGAAAAGCCTTTTTCCTCACCCCGACATCCTTTTTTTATTTTAAGGACTAAATGCTTGCAAAATGTTATTTTTCAAAACAAAACTATTTTTGCTCTAAAGGAAAAACATCTGAAACCACAATAATTTCATGGCTTTTTTTGTCTGTCTCTGAATCAAAAATAGTCAGGCTGATCCAACCTAGAGGCTAAATGGTTTTAGTGCCAATTTTTCATTTGGTGTGGCTACAAGTTATAAAGAGTACATCCTGTTGAAAATGGATAGATCTGAAGGGAATTAAGCACCAAATTGTCCTGGATTTTGCAAGGCCATGCGTATGATGAAGGTAGTGATGATGTCTCTAGTAAGCTTGTAATAAGGTACAAGACTAAACGTGGAAAAGCTTGTTCACTGTTCTCTTGTTCTTAGACATTTTAAAAGGGAATTATGATTGCAGTCGTGAGGCTTTAGTTAGGATTATTCAGATTTGGCTCATCGCAGTGTAAGCTGAGATTCTTAGTCAGTGCTCCAGAGGCAGGTAAATATCATTAACCTTTAGACATCCAACAGGTTAGTAACAGGCACCCTTGCCACTTTAAGATAGCCAGTAAGAACCATATAACAAAAAAATTGTAAGATGCTTAATTTTGTCTTTTGTACTGATCCAACTCAGTGAATTGTATGTTTTTTCTTTTAAACCATGAGACAGTACAAGAGCTGCAGCTCCAGATGGGGCTGTATGTGGCTATGCCAGTATGACAGCGCTTCCTTCTATTCCTTCCTTCTAAAGTTATGAGGATAAGCGGTGCAGCTTATCCTCATAAATTTATACTGGAACAGCACTTTCAGTAGCATTTTGTAGCACTTCCAGCAGGTCTTGATATTCCTAGGAGAAGGAGGAATAGGAGACTGGGGAGGCAGGCGAAGGAGGTAAAGAAGCAATGGTCTTCCATTGGCAGGTCTCAGTACAGCACATGTGTTCCTGCAGCATGCAATGTGGCAGTGCAGTCCTCCCATTGGCACCAGGGAGAAATCTGTCTCTACTCAATATACTGATTTCAAACGGAAAGAGTTAGTGGTACAAAACCCTGTGTGTAAACAAGTCCTACGTCTCCATTCTCTGTGCTTTGTTCTTCTTGCTCAATCATGTATTTTAATTGTAAAAAAACTTTCTTCCGTTCTTTCTCTGTTATTTTGGCATTGCTGCAAGCTTCAAATTGCCTCTCAGATGTGCTGTTTTATTGTGTGTGCACTCCTTTACTGCTAGTAAAGACATTTCTATAGAACTTGAGGCTTTGCTCTAAGTGGCTTACACAATCATATGCTTTCTAAAGCAGGATGGAGTAAATAAGTTTTTTAGTTTTTATTGACCATTATGAATTTGGAATATATTCATGAGTGGTTGGAGCCATGTAAAAAGCAAATACAAGATTGGGAAGTATCTTGTTTTCCTTTGGTTGCCAATCTGGGGTCTGGAAGAAATTTTCTTGCACTAGATGTTGGCTGCATTTTAAGTTTCTCTTGTAGTTCTGAGTGGGGATCAGGTGGGTCAAATACCACAGATCTTCTGCTCTTTGTTCCAGAAACAGAGTTCATATTGTTACTGTTTAGGTTGCGGTGATGTCCAAAACATGCTGGATGCTTTCCAAACTGGGAGAAGGAAGTCATACCTGCTTGGAGAGCGCAGTTGCTCCAGATGACAGAAATTGTGAAAGTGTCCAGGAATAGCAGTGCTGTACAGAGAGGCTGGTCATAGTCAGCATGATAACCGGCAGTCTAAGTTGCAAGATGTTGAAATAACTGGTGCCAGTACTTACGGAAGGAGAGCTTTAAGAACGTGTTGGACAAACATCTGTTAGGTGTGGTTTGGGTAGAGTGTGTGCTGCTGTGGAGGACAAAACCTCTAAGTCCTTCCTGCTCTCCATGGCACTCTCCTGTGCAGAGCTTTCTAACTGCAAATGTGTCCGTCAGCTTGGGATGCTGTGCTTGCCCACTGAAGTATTCATCAGGAATGATAAATTTTTGGTCTGCTAATCCTGTTTTATAGAGTTACAATGATATGTGTGGACAAGATCAAGGCCAGGCTGGGCATTTTAATCAGTTGGATTTTTTTTTTTTTCCTGTTTTCTATTTTTAGGCAGTGTAGTGTGATTCCTGGTTTTGGAAATTTTGGGTTTCAGCAGCAGGAGGTTTATGCAGAGGAATATGAGCATTAATAAACCAGATTTATTAGTTTAGTAGAATGATTAATAAACTGATTTAGTAAACTAGATTTATTAGTTAATAAAACAACTTAATTGGGAGTCGTAAGGGAAAGTAGGTTTTTTATGTAGATTTTATATCTTTTTTTCCTGTTTTCTACAGGCACTAAGGTAAGTTATATTAATCCATTTCATATATTTTTTGTTTGTTTTTAATATTTAAGCATAAATGAGTTCAAGAGGGAAATTTCAGAATATAGCTGTTCATCAGGCACATGGATTGGTCCAGATGGAGTCAGATATTCTAATCAAACCTTCAATCAAGGTAAGGGGAGCTAAGTGATTTGTAGTCATAATGAAGGTTTTCTTCAAAGTAATGTAGTGCTCCCTTTTGAGCGATATATCAGAACTAAATTCCATACCTGAGCCAAATATGCTGGGAAGTTCCTGAGTTATTACCTCTGAAAGGAATGGGAAAAGAGCCCTGCTGAAGTAGTACAGTTGCCTTTCTTTGGCTTAAATGGCTGCACTTTCTCCTTGTTTAAATCAAGATTAACATCACACACGCCAGACTGGACAAGTTCCTTGTTTTCCTGCAAGTGCCTCAGATGCTGAAGCCGTCATGTAAACTCCAATTAACTAATCTGTGTGCTTTGCTAATTTTTTAACAGATTTAGGCAAAGGAGAACTACTACAAACTGTATTTTTGTAAATGATCTTTTTAATGTTTTGTATCTCTGCATATCTCTTCCTCCATGTTGCAGCTGCTGCACTTCTGTTTGAAAATGGGAAGCAAGGGATCACATATCTTTTCAAACGTGGGACTCATGAGGAATTTGGATACACATCCCTCTGCACTGCTTTGGCATTTTATTTCATCCTCAGCTGTTGGACGGCAGGTTCTGCTGTTGCCAGTGGCCTGGTTATTCCTATGCTGTAAGCTTCACCCATCTTGGTTTGAACTTCCTATACAAAAGGCCTGTGTTGAGTAGCAACAATCTGAATTGTAAGCTGAAATCTTGGCAACAGCAAAGCTATAATTGCTTGGAGGAGGTTATATAGGTGGAACAGGATGGTTTGCTTGGAAAGAGATGCTAAAACTGTGGAAAAGAATGAAGAAAAATCATCTGAGAATAGCTGTGGAAGGACCAGAGCCAAAACTGTGGACTTTCCAAGTATAGATCATTTGAATCCTTTGGGGACCCAGAGAGAGTCTCGGCTGCTGGCTCCATCTCTGTAACTGTAGAAATATGGGTTCAGGTCCAGACTTTTCATCTGTTTCTTATGCACATAATAGCCTGAATCTTAATCTTGGACATCAACACCCTAGACTTTGGAGAAAACTGCAGTTAGGTCTTTTGTTGTACTTTTTAGAAAGCTGGGGTAGACTAGAGCAAAGTTCTTACAGTAATGTTGAGAGGTTTAATGTTCAGCAAGCAAGGAATCATGGCTGGAGAGTGAGTACCCAGCATAATGCAATTCAAATACCGAAAAATAATCTAAAAAGAAATAGTTGTGTGTACAACCTTCTGCCTTTGCCCTACCCCTGAGTATTCACCTCTTACCCTCCCCAAGCTGTTGTCTAAATCCATTTTTAATATGCTGTGTTTGCTGAAACATGGCATACTTGGCTGAATAGATATTGACAGTCAAGTCTGTCTGCCAGCTTCCATGTTTCTGACCAATAATCTAATTTTTATAACCATTCTAGAGCTACTAGAACTGCATCCATCAATAAAATGAATCAATTGCGTGAATAAATGTGGAAGAAGTTGTGTAATGGTGCAAGACGATGCTCCCCAAATCAGATAATATATAGCATGTATATGGCTATTGTATAAATAATAATTCACCATTTCTGGAAGGTGAATGTCTCTACAAATCCAATTCATTGGCTGACGCTTGGATCTATCTATTTTATTCATTGCACATGGAATGAAATCCTGTGTCTCACATCAGCAATTACATGCCCAACTGTGCTAAATTTTGGTTTTGCCTTTCAGCGTAGCATATGGGTGGTTTGAGGACTCCCGGGTTCTCTTCACAGCTTCATTCCTGGTTAGCTTTGGGCAGGTCATTAGTACCTGTTACTCCATTTTGGCCATTTGTTATATGGCTGTAATATTTTACCTGCCGGGTTTATGGGGTGCAGGCAGACTTAATTGTAAGAAATTATATAAGCCTGGAGCTCTAGAAGTGAGGGCTTTTTATCTGAAATATCCCAGTGTGTATGTCTGTGACCTGTACTTTTGACTGTATTCCTGTAAGGTTCATTCTCATTTGGCTTTGAGGAACATTAAAAAAGACATTCTGATAGGCCTTTTTCTTCAAAGTCTGGTAAATCTGGCAGTTTTGTGCTAGTTGTTGGCACTAAGTAAATGCTTATGCTAAGGAAGGATGCTTTTCTTGGGAAAGGAGTTGCTATAGAAGTTGATGAAATTAATCCAGGACCAGCAGAATATTAGAAGGATTTTGAGAAAACACTATCATTGGCAAGAGAAGTGCTCTTTTTCTTCTTACATACAGGTACACAGGAGCTTTGTATGGCAGGATAAGTGGTTTGATCCTTGTTTCCATTTTTGGTGTTCAAACTAATGAATACGGAGCATGGATTGATCCAGGTCTCTTCGCTGCCATTGGAGCTGCCTCCTTTTTCAGTGGTGTGTCAAGACTAACCATCTCCCTCACTGTGATAATGGTAAGTATGTTAAGTGTTCAGGTATTTGTGTGGCCAAGGTTGAGTTGAGCTTTTGCTGCTGCGGCTAAATGAACCACAGGTGGTGTCCCACGCACATTGAACCACAGAGAAATAAATTATTGGCCCAGCTATTTCTAGCTTGCCTGAAGACCTTTTTTTCCTGGGACCTTTTATTTGTGAAGTGTAAGTTTGGAAATAACAATTTGACTGAGAAATCTGACTATCTGTTTTCCTATTCTTAAAATTTTTTTGGGTTACAAAACAGCAATGGCATCGGTGGTTTACAAACAAGAAAACAATATACTATCTTTCGTTTCTTCTGGATTACAAAAAAATAGTAGATCACACTGCTTGGCTTGTGAGTTGACTTTGAGGGGGCTGAGGGCCTTGTGCAATGCACCTTTTTATGTTAGGGCTGACTATGGCCTTCTGGATGGAGTAAGTGAAGGATTTGCAGTAGCATAGGCAAGTGATGCAATGGGGAGCCTCCCAGGTCCCTTTGGTAAATTTATGCCTTATAGATTTCAAAATTTTGAGATTCCCTTGGAACACATTTCATATTGCTGTTTCCTGCCCTCGTCCTTTGATAACAGAACATTTTGAGTTTGCGCTACAATACTTTCCAGGCAACCCTCTGAAAGCTAAAGGATTTGCAAATAATTAGAGAGGATGTTCTTTGCTCTCCCCGGTTGCAACACCTGGAGATGATGAGTTGTAAGGCACAGCTGAAATTCAGCTTAGTCAATAGAGAAGCGATGTTGAGGTCACAAGGGGGGAAAGCTTTCACCCTTCCATGGCAGGACATTCAAGCCCTATGAGTATTACTCTGTGTGGAAATTTCACCCATGACTAAACCCAGTCTTGGCTGCCCGGCTGGCTTTGCCCAAAAGGATCTCATTAAAATCTTTGCAGATGTCAGAATTCACGCGAAGTGACCAAGCCAGGATTTTCCCTCCTAGTACACTGTTGCGCAGTGTTTGATAAAGTAGCTGTTTATTGGCACTTGCTCTGAATTGGGTTCATTTTAGTGACAGGTTGTGTAAATTGTGTAGGAAGCGCTTTTTTGATGTTTTAGCTTGAAAGGTGTTGTATGTGCATAAAAACTTCTCTATTGTGAAATAATGATTAGATTGATTATGGAAACACTCCTCCTTCAGTGTCCTCTTGGTACTTTAGCACATAAGTATCCATTAAGTACAAATGCGCTCGGGTATTTTTGCATCTATTATTGCTGTTATGCATCTTTTGGAAGGTATTGTATGATTTGTTGGCCAGCTACTAAGTCTGTAAGACTTGAAGGGGGGAGAGTTGCTGCCTAAACACTAAATGTCATGTCTTTTCCAAAGTAGGCCTGAATTTTCTTGCAATGACTCAATACATCTTAATTTAAGTATCATTTGTAAACCATTACTTTATGGTGTTGCTGCAGATATAAGTCCTTAGTGGCAAAAGTGGTTGATTGACATCTTTCTTAGCTTTGTGCTCATGAGGCTGTGCTTCATCACAGGGAAGTGAGAGGTGATTATGTGCCAGAACACTTGCTGGTCTTGGATGACAGAACTGTGTTTCATTCGGCTCCAGTAGAGAGAAAAAGCCTACGTTTTATTTGCTGCAATTTCTCCCTGCCTTCCCCATTACCTGCACTACGTTTTTTTTTTTTTTCCAAGTGCCTCTGCGAGCATGCATGTATAGCACATGCAAAACAATAGCTGGAAACTGTTAAGAGAACTGTAGGAAACTCAGTTGAAAAGGCACTAGAAAAATGATGAGGATCGCATTGCAATGTGTTCTGAATTCCCCTAGGTGTCATGTTATAACTCTTCTGCGCCTCTCTCTGCAGAGGCAGATTGTGTTTCAATTCATGTTCATCCAAGATAAATAGATGCATTGCTTGAGGAAATATTAATTTTTGAGGAGAAAAAAGGTCTTAGACATGACAATGCAAAAACATAATTAAAAGGTTGTGCCCTCAAACCATAAAATGCACATATTTTTCCTATATTGTCTGATGGGTTCAAAAAGAATTGAGAATGTTTGCTTTGGCTTTTCACACAGCCTTCCATTTGGAAACAGTTATGAATGTGGGACTTGTAGCGAACAGGTTTGTAAGATGCTTTGCTTTTTTTTTTTTTTTCTCATGGCAGACCCCACAGGCATCTGCCCACCTCTTCTTTCTTGGCTGCCTCTTTCTACCCCCCATGCTGACACTTGACCCTCATCCTCAGCTCTTTGCGGCAAATGGTAGATGTGGTGACATTTTCTTTGGCAAGTACAAGGACCAGCCTTATGACTTGCCTTCCCGCAGCCTTCTGTCTCTCACGTCTTTTTAAGTGTCACGTGTCCTGAGCTTGCTGGCCTCAGGGTGCTCTAGATGTGGGATGAGGAATAGCATCTTCCTACAGTGTGTTTTGTCTCTGGGTCATTCTGTATTTTTATCGTTCCTTTTGTATTTTTACCTCTCAATAACACTGCCTCGCAAGGGTTAAAGAGGAAAGGTGGTACTGGGCTAGCCTAGGATTAGTGTTCTTGTCCAGTACTAGTGATGCCCCTGTGTGCAAGCTGAGAGAAGTTTGATTTACACAGATTTGGATCCTTTGTCCCAAGTTGTCTTTCTTTCTATTACACACAATGGAAAATAGCCCTGACTGTCTCCCCTTTCTTGCCTGTTCTGTTCAAACAGAATTAAAGCAGTATATCAGTTTATTGGCCTAATTTATTTCTCCAAGAAATCTCTTCTGATGGATACGGGGAATGCAATTAATTCTGAAAAGGTTCAGACTTAAAACCCTCCTCTGAGTGTGAAACACTGAAATATCAGGCTTTTGACAGATGTAGACTAAAGGAGAAAATAGAATATTCCTTAGGATTTGGAAGGGGCAATGCAATGTCATTATATAAACCGAAGGGAAATCTCCGCCTGAGGTCTGTCCTTGAGTCTCTTGCTGGTGGCTGCTGTGAATGAGTGGCTTGTGCTAATGGGCATGATGTTGGTACTGAAATAGAATGACCATCTGATGGGGGCTCAGAGCATTATGAAAAGTTGCTTGTTGATGTCTGTCTGAGTCTGCAATACAGCAGAAATAACAAGCTGTATGTAAAATCATCTGGTTCATAAGACAGTATTGAAGGCTCAGAGATGAGGTTTGGTTGTGCTTTCTGCTCTCTGATGCCTATGTCAAGACAGCACACTGGCAGAGCACTGTATATAATAAATTACACTGCTGTGACCACTGTCCTATAGTTAGGAAATTTGGTATATTTGTTATACACATTCCATTAAAAAATAAAAATGAACATTTATTTTTTGCATAATTTGGATACCTCAGCTGTAATGTATACTTCTGATATGCTTCACAGCAGTGCTACAGGTCGTCTTGAATAAGTGCAATAAAATAACTGTGTCAGCAGGTTGTAACAATTAAACCCTAACCTCTCCCCTCTCTCTGTATTTCTTCAGTACTTTTAATTTAGGCAAAATGTGCTTACCTCAAATTATAGACAGGATGTATTGTTGCAAATTCTGTGGCTACCCTTCTCACTTCCTCTGAGAGAGAGACTCTCAAGAAGCTTAAGTCCTTTCACAAGAAATTTAAGTAGAGTGTCAGCTGTGGGCGCTTACTGTAGATGACAGACACATCTTGTTTTACAGATGTGATGTGAGAATACAGCACAGCCAACCACCCAATCCAACTACCTAGAGGGACATTATAAGAAAAGCAGAATGGTGATATAAGATGTTAGAAAAATAAGCACAATACTTCTCAAATACATGTAAAAACTGCCTGGTATCCAGTGGAAATTTTTCACAAGACAGCTGTGTTACTCAGTGGTTGTATGACACAAAATGCTGCGGTTTGAACCGTTTACAGTAATGGTGATGCAAGTGGGAAGGATAGTTTTGAAAATGCTAAACCAAATATAAATTCTGAATCTTTCCTTGTTGAGTGAAGGTGTCAAATAATATTGCATAGCTGGTGCGTGAGGACCAAGCAGTGAAAACAATCCTGGCTGCTCATGGTATTGTTTGTCTGTGCTGTTGCTAAAGATGTCATCAGGGGGCAGAAATTCTCATTGATTTAAATCAAATTTCTCCAAAGTGAGGTCTGATCTAATGGATGATAGCTCTATTCCACAGATGGCAATGGATAAACTGTACATTAACTGGGCAAGAAAATTGTGATATGTATTGCACTTGGATCAATGTAAATGTTAATAGGTGTAAATTCTAGGGTTTCTTCTGGTCTAATGGGATGCCAGAAAAAGTCTGTATAGCTGTGCCTTTGAACATGCTGGGAATAGTTGGATTGTGTTATTTTCCACTTCAGCTTCCTCCTCTGTGGTGCTGGAGAGCCACGGACTGGATTGCCAACACCTGCATTTGGGTCTTGTTTGGTACCCAGTTATACCTTGTAGCATTTTTGTGAATTTCCCCTGCTGACCTCTGCAAATTATTAATACTGTGCGCTTTTGAGTGATTTTTGGGGCATATAATTAACTTACATGCTGTTCTTCTTCTTTTTTTCTTTTCTTTTTTTTTTTTTTTACAAGGTCTTAAAAAGTTTAGAAGCAGAGAGAGTGTTTTAGTAGAAATGCTGGGTTACCCAGTGAACTCCTTTTACTATGATGTTTTGCATGTCTGTCAGAACACAGGATCATAAAATCATAGAAAGGTTAGAGTTGGAAGGGACCTTAAAGATCATCTAGTTCCAACCCCCCTGCCATGGGCGTGCACACCTCCCACTAGACCAGGTTGCTCAAAGCCCCATCCAACCTGGCCTTGAACACTTCCAGGGATGGGGCCTCCAGAACTTCTCTGAGAAACCTGTTCCAGTGTCTCACCACCCTCGTAGCAAATATTTTCTTCCTAATATCTAATCTAAATCTACCCTCTTTCAGTTTAAAACCGTTACCCCTCATGAACAATATTTCCTCAGTTTTCATGTCCAGCCTGCCTGCTGTCCCATGTTAACCTGTTGCTGTTTTACTTGGCTGGTAGCAGGGCAAGGTCTCCCCTAGAAGGGAGGGAGGATGGCTCTGGTGGTGCATGTGCCCCTTGTTACATGGAACAGCAGTGTCTCCTTGCCTTGGGCAGCCTGCACCTGCATTTGGGTGGGGGCTGTTTCTGCCACCTGGAGCTCCTGCTTTTCCCTCTTCCCTTCTGTTCCTTGAGCTGGAAAGTAAGGACAGGAGCAGCTCACGGTATGAAATGGTTGTCTTGTTTGGTCATTCTCCGGGGTTTGTCCCCCTCTGGTTTGTGAGTGCCAGGGACCGTTGCGTAGGCAACAAGGAGAGCCTGCAAAGGAGCTGGATGTTACTCAAGGAGGTGCTTTTCTGGAGCTGGCAGGACTTAGAGGTGCAAAGGCCCTTCAGCACAAACTGTGCCTTATGTAAGACTTGTTCATGTCCTTGCAGTCTTCTTGGATCTTGCATTGGTAAGAGGGGGGCACAACAGAAATACCCTTTAAACAGCCAAGTTTAAATCACCTTTAACTCCCAATTGCAGTGTGGCTGCTTTTCTGTAATGCACAGTTTCCACCTAGTTTGTCTTACCTTTTTTTGGCAAATTATTAAATGCACAAAATGAGTGCTGGCACAAAGCTGGGTGTGCGTACAGGTGCCTTTGTGTTCTTTCCGAACGGAGGAGCAGCCGACCCCAAAGTGACGGGGCTCAAGAGCTGTGGCGCTGTTGTGCTGTGGGGTAGGCTTCAGAAAATGGAGGCTATTGGATTTTGGTCCAGGACAGCTCTGCAGGGCACATCCTACAGCATGAGTAACTACAGGAAGCAGGATATTTTGCAAGATGTCAAATTAAATTATTTAATCAGTCCTTCTGGTCTTAAAAGAAACCAGTCTTGTTTTCAGCACATAAAATGTGGTGTAACATTTGACTAGTTGAAGAGAAAGGGGTTCCTTTCCAAACTTGTAATGCCATCGCAAGTGCGATCCTTTCCTTGATAAGGATCATAGTTTGCTGAGGTGTGAGGAGAAAACTGCTCTGAGTGCTGAGTATGCTTTTGGCGTACCAGCAAGCAGGAGAACAGGCTGATTTGAAATACGTGAATTTCTTGTTCACTTGAAAAATCTTACTATCAAATAAGATCAATATGATCCTATAGTCAAGAACAGCAAAATGCTCTTCAGTGCTTAGCTTTGAGGTGGGAGTGACTATAAACATGGAAGTCTGCAATAGCTTGTTTTTTCAGCACCACCCTGGTTAGAATGATTTCAAAAAATTCCCTTCTACTTTATTTTTGACTGAAAATGAGGCCTTCAGATTTGTTTTTACAAAAACCTTGGACATTTCATCAGAAAGTTGAACACCTGAAAAACAGAAATAAAGAAAAAAAAATATTTAAAATGTCTTGCTATAAGCTTTGTTGTTTCATGCTAGCATTTTTCTGTAAGGAATGAAATATTTCCCATGAAACACCAAAGAGGCTTTCTTGGTATGTTCAAGGAAGGAGGAGGCAATGCACGGTGCATCGTGGGAGATGTAGTTTAATCTGAGAGGCCAAGTCCAATCCAAGTTTAAAATTCTCAAGAGACGCCACAAGAGCATTCCACATGAAAGATTTTTGGGTTTTAACCTAAAAAATACTGCTCTATAGGGATGATAAACAATTTGTCAAGTCCCTGGAACGTTCCATAAAAAATGTATGCTTGTATGGAAAAATGAAAGAAAACCCTTTTTCTGTCTGGATGGCAGCCTGGTGAACCCAGCCCAAGAAAGTCAGAACAAGTCCCTTCTGATTCATTCATTCATCATCTGTAAAGAAGAACTGCAACTATGGGACAGTTGGTTAGTCTATAGGTAATTCACAAATTAGAAGAGAGTCTAGCTTTATCTCTAATACAGCTTTCTGCTTTGGCACCAGGTTTGTATCAGTAAAATAAACAGACATGACTGAATTGTACATGGATTCAACTGGCATTGAACTTTTCGAAAGTTCACTTGTGCATCTGAAATATTGAAATTGAGACTGCATCTCTGTTTTAAATACACACACTGGAAATTAAGTTGTAATATGAGAAGATAACATTTTTATATAGTCATTTTTCTGGCTCTAGCTTTCGGTAGCTTTAAAGGTATTTTATAAATAAAGCGATCTAGTGTATTACAACATACAATTGTACATTTGGGACATGTAAGACAAACCTTAATGAAAGTTAATGAGAATTTAATGTGCAGAAGTTATTTTTAATTCACAGTATCTTATCTGTTTTTAATTTTTTTCAAATTAAAAAATGCAATTGGGCTGCCTTATGTACTAATTCTTTGCCAACTTTAATTTGTTTCCAAATTAAAGACATTTTTCAGTTACATTGTCATGAAAAGCATCTGAAACCATTAAGTTTTGTTATATTTTTAACTTTAAAAACTTCAGAATGTTGCCAATACTGTTTTTTCCAAAGTTTGAGAAAATGATTTGTCTCTGGGACAAAAGCTACCACAATAAGCCTATCTCTTTTTTTCCAGCCTGAGAGGTTTATTATTAAAAACCCCATGTAACCGGGTGCTCTCATAAATGGGGGCTTGGGGCCAGAAATCCCTGTTTGATTATTGGACCCAGCTGAAACAGGAGCAAGTGGTTACACAACCCAGCAGCTGCTGGGCTGAACATGGTCTGTCAGTGGGAAGGAGGCCCCTACTGTAGGTCCTGAGAGAGGCAAATCCCTAAGGAAGAGCATGGCCTCCCCTCTGCTCAAGATGGGCGGAACAACGCATTTTGTTGTTGAAATTTCAGCGTTTTCCCTGTTTTCTTTTAAAGAGGAATGACTGGGTCCTGGACACGCACACAGTGGTGGTGGTGAGTGCTGGTGAAAGGTGTGCTGCTGTTGTGAGCAAGGCTGAACGGAGGCAGGCACCGAGGAGAAGCCGTGAAAGCATGTGGAAAAGTAGAAGCACTGGAGAAAAGAGGAGCGTGAATGGTAGCCAGTGGGACTTGTGCTAATGACAGCTCTTCTCTCATTTTGAAATATGAAAGAGTGGTGACAGGAAAAACTCAAGTGCCTGATGGCTGTGTCTCAGGCAAGCTGGCAGAGCCAGACCTGAGCTGATTTCTTGCATCTCTAAAAGAAAACAACCTACCTCAAACTGGCAGTGGCAGGTTGTCCACTGGTGAGTTATGCAGCAGCAGGTGACTTCTGCAGTTGCTGGTGCAACTTGTGAACCAGCAGTGCCTGGCTTTAGAAAGGACGGAATTGCACAGCTGTGGAGATAGCTGGAGTTGGAGTTGGCTGGCGCTTCAGATTATATAGCATGAAGACTGACCTCAGGTTACTCTGGTCATACTGCTTCTCTCTCACGCTCTTCCTCAGCCTGACCCTTGTTCAAAGGAAAAAGAATTTATTTGGAAGGCTCGAGTCATACTTTTCCCTTCCTCCTCCTTGTTTAGCAGAGTGTATGCAATACTTGGGAGGGAACAGACAAAGACATGGGAAGGACCTGACTGTAAAAAATTAATACAGCCTCACAGCGCACTTTGGCAGAAGAGGCCTTGGGAGATCTCTGATCACGCCTTTCTCTGACTTGCTCAAGATGGAAGGGGGTGAAAGGGACATTGGGCTCCTAGGGCAATCTGGAGAGAAAATGATAAGGAGCACACAGCTGCCTGTTGGGAGAGCCATTCCTGTGTGAGAAAGTAATAGAGGCTCATAACAGGTCATGCCAGCACCTGTCGTGCTATGTTGGTGCAGATGAGAGGAGATTTTGACCCTTGCTTTTGAACAAGTACACGTGTACGTGCTCTGGATCAGGGAGCATTTTTTGCTGTGCTGATTAATAAGGCATGTACTATGAAGTCCTTACCAGAAGGACAAGAAGGCGTATATGCCCACTCAACAGTCAGGTTCAAATTCTTCTCTCCGTAGATGCTTAAAAATAGTTCAGTACAGTTACTCCAGCAGGGTTGCTCGGTGCCAAGTTTAGCTTTCCTCAGGATTCTCTGCTCGGCCACAGTTTTCATTTTACCTCCCCAGGAGAGAATGCCACATGGTTGATTTTCCACCTGATTTTGGTGTGGAAAGGAAAATCTTTTGCAGAAGCTGGCACAAGTGTGTAGTATTGAAGATTTTTCACATCGTGTTTCCTTCAAAGCAGGCAGAGGAAGTGCATAATTATTTGGAAACTCATCTGACAGGTTCTTCCCAGTGCTAGACTGTTTAATGCATCAGCCCGTCACACTTAAATACTTTAGGGCTCACTTAACGTTTTTGATTACACCTGAGATGGTTCACAGAAGTTGTTTTGACAGGGCCTAATTTTCTGTTACTAAGCTGCCTGATTTTTTTCTAATGAAGAGTTTAAACACTAGTCAAAACAATTTTTCAGAATCTCCAAGCCTACAGTTATTCTTAACAGGGTAAACGTTTGCTCTACTTACACTGCCTGTCAGGAGGAGCCCAGTGTGTTTGAATGATGTATTTAAAATTATTTCAGAACCTGATTACAAGTGATGTCACCTTTTTACAAAGCAGGGGAGATGCAGAGTAGTGTTGTACTGATCCTATTCTTATTCAAATTAATCCCAAAATAATTGGAGTAGCAATGCATAAGCAGCAAACTGTTAAATACAGTAAGTTCTACTATTTTCTGTTGAATTTGCCCCAACTAGAGAAGAGTTTTTTTGTGGTTTTTGGCAGTAGCTTGTCTGGAAAATGGAATAAGTGAAACTGTACTCTCATGGAGAAGGGGATGGGGAACTGTTTCAGGACCTCAGATTTCATAATGCACTTCTTTAAGAAACTGGAGGCTCAGTGAATGAATACCTGTGCTCTTTTTGAGAACAACAAGCTTTTCTAAGTTTTCTGTTCTTATATTTAAGGTCTAATCTCTTACTGAAGTTAAAGCTGAAATGAAGTTTGCAGCCCATGGTGTACAGCGTTCATCAAATAGCCTCGGTAAATCCACTGTCCGGTCTGCAGCTGTCTGTAGTCACGGGGCTCTTTCTTCTCTAGCCTTTTCTAGGCCCTGGGAGCTGGGGCCAAAAGAATCACGGCATTCTGATTTTAGCATTGCTTAAGTATGACAGAGATTCATTGTAGCTGTCTATCTTATTTAAAGCTCATGAATCATAATTTAAAGAATTCTGTGATACTGTGGGTTAAAAAAGTACAAGGTTGCTTAGCAGGGTTATTATACAATGCACTGCTTGTTTTGAAAAGATTTAATACATGAGCCTGCTGAATGTTTAGGCACATTCAGCAACATGCATATACAATGCTGCTATTTTTATTAATAGAAGGTTCACTTGACACAACACGCACCAGTGTTACCTTCCTGAGACACAGATTTAGGTGACTTTGAAACCTCCTTTCAGGGTTTGGTGTCTGCTAGGTATGTAAGATAGCCAGATTACGGAAAAGTCACGGATAGATATCTTTCCAGGGGATCTTGGCAAGTGTCGCTGCTATCACCTATACTGTTTCCGATATCACTTGCATCCATTGCCACAACCTGCCAAAACAGATGTATTTATAGGCCTTGAGGGACTGAAACAAGAAATCAAACATTTGCATAGCATCTTCCATCCAAGTTCCCAAGGACTGAGGCTCAAAGGGTTTTGATACGTTTCCAGGGATTACTTAGCTGTGCTGGGTATTTCTATGTTCTCTTTAGCAATCTCCTGCTGCCGTACTAGGTCTTGGAATTAGAAAAAATTGTTCTCCCTTTTAACAAGGAAATCATCAACAAAATGCTGGTTGGCTTCAGAAAAATTCACACAAATATTTAAATCCACATCAGAGAAAACTGGGGCAAGATCTTACTGAACAGTACGAATTAAGGTAAATTAAGAAGCAGTACACAAGTGTGATTAATTAGAACTACTTTGCTTAAAGAGAAAAAGTATGCGCCCCGTGCTAAGGTATTTTTTCATGCACTGTCTTGGCTTTTAATTAAACTCTAGGGTGCTAGAGGCTGCCTACTCCTCGTAATGGCCTGGAATAGTTAATGGCGTTGAGCTCTGGAAGAGAAAGAATCCTACTAATTGTGCAATCCTCCTGGCACTGGGGTTTGGCAGGACATCCTCACAGTGAACCTACGCTGGGTGTGCCGCCCTTTGTAGAGTGTGATGCATAGCTTCATGTGCCTGAGGCTGCGAGAAATAATCATTTTCAGTAGTGTGAGGGAACTTGAATGCATAACTTTTCGGGGCTAGCATGACAATCGTGTCTTTTTAGGAGATTTACGTTTACTGTATTGCAGCATCCCACTTTTCCAAAAATCTCCAGCAATGATGGTGATGAGTGATAAGGAGATACAGTAAAGTGAGCTGAGTTAATGGATGTAGTCCTAGGACTATAAAGGATTTCTTTAAAGGTGAAGTGCACAGGAAAGGAATATTTTTCACTCAGTTTTAGAGAGAGATTAATGGAAGTTCAGGGAGGGAGTATTCATCTGGATTGATACGTGAAGAAGGTGCCTCTTTTGGCATAATCCCAGATGAAAATAGCAGACCATGATAATGGCATTTCAATTCATAGTTTGTCAGGACGTTATTAAGTGGGAAGTAAAGTGACTCAAGTGTTCAACGCACAGGTTGCTAAGGGCCAGCAGATCGTAATCCAGAGATTAAAGAAATCGAAATGCAAATCTGCATTGTTTATGGAATGGCTGTGACAATACAAATAACTTAATCCTGGGAGATGTTATTTCCATAAACTATTCTCAAGAAAGCTGCACGAACAGCTCTTTTACTGTTGTGAATAGGGAATTGTTGTCTCCTTCCCTTCTTTACATCAGGCAATCAGCTTGCAACCTTGTTGGCGTTTGCTCCAAGAAAAAAATGATCAAAAGTTTTCTTCTGGCTACAAGCCTTCCACCCTTTGGAGGTGTTCTGTTGACTGTGAACGATTTTTTTCTTGGTGTCTTTAATCAACAGTAGCAAAAGTTCAAATGAGAGAAGTTCTGGTTGTATGAGAGAGAAATGAAATGTGCTTTCTTGGGGGACTGTGTACTCTTCCACAAAATCTGGTGGCATGGACACCAGGAAACTGTGGCCAGAGCTGGTGTTTTGTGCCAGCTGCAGCCTCAACTCCAAAACTATTGGATTTGGCTGGTAGTACCAAGACTTCATGTCCTTTCCCACCTTCCCACCTACCCCCTTTTTAAACTTGCTCTCAGACATATTGTCTAGTACTTTTGTCCAGAAGCTTCTTGTTTATTCCCAAATATTTTTCACGTTCCAGGCCTTTCAGTTAAGTGTGTGTAACCTTGTGAAGAATGACCAAAATATTTCTTTTGGAGATTTTGCTTCTACCAAGGATGATGGTCTTTATATCATGGAAGGAAGAAGATTTTGTCTTTGTTTGTTCAGTTTGCCAGGAAGCTCTTCTATTTGAACAAATCTTGAAAAATGAATTTGACTACAAAATAAATCTTTTATGTTTTTTCTCTTTTTGATAGGCCCTCTCTTCTGCATTTGTCATTGTAGGCTGCAAGTAGCAAGGGAGCTCTCTTGCTAAGTGGGTTTTCAGTAGAAGAAAGAAAATTGATTTGCACTATGTAGCTGGCTGACAAACTTTTCTTTTACATTATTGGAAATATCAAGGGTTCACGGAACGTTCACTGTATCAGCAGCCTTGCATCTAATGAGGTTGTTTGGACTCTGTTCTCTGAGCTGGAGTAAAACCTTTGAAACATGTTAACCACAATTTGACTGAAAAGTGGGGGAGGGTTTTTAACAGTGAGCTTTAAGTAAACTGCATCTTTTTGAATTTCCTGGGCAGCTGCCTTTCTCCCTTTGATGTACCGTGCCTGGTGATGCTGTTAATAAAATGCATAATTATGTGTTATATAATAAAACAGAGCTAACATGAAGGTGCTTAATAGATTATAATGATGTGGAGGCCTGAGAAACGCAGGACCATGGGGGTTGTTGAAAAGTGCCTCTGGTGACAAAGAAGATATTTAAAGAGGTTTGAATAACTGTGCTAATAAATTAATTGTGGTCTGTGTGCGTGTGTGCGTAAACGACATTTTNAAAGGTGCAATTTACTAGGCTGCTGATGTATGAAGTGTCAGCACCGAGTGCTTCCAGCGCCTATTAGTGCTGCTGGCTTTGCATAGACGGGTGCCCTAGGCAAAGACATTTTTGGCATGGCCTGCCACACCCGTAGGATCAAAAGGAAAAAAAAATAATCTGGCAGTATGCACAGAGAGTAAATTGCATCCTAAAGAGCAGCCCCTAAAATGCAGGCTTGGAATGAATATCAACAAATGAAACAAAACGTTTAATGGCTGAAGAGTTGTAGGTGTTTAATGGCTGCCCCCAACTTCCCCCCTTCCTTTCTCTGCTTTTGTCACCTTTATTTTATCTCTCCCTCTGTAATACTCTGTGTAATTTGGTCCTTTCTTAGTTTCTTTAGGAACCTATTTGAACAGATAGGTATTTTTAAAGGAGAGGCTGCATAACCTTCCAGCCCTGGGCTCCTAATGGTGCTGGGCTGGGGCTGGGCTTGCTTGGCTGCTGTTCTGGGCTTACAAGAGCCTGTCTGCTGGGAGAATTAGTATGCAGGGAGCTCCAGCGTGAATTTACAGCCTGCTAGTTACTTGGCACTAATTCCCTGGGTAGATGCTTCTAGTACCTACTGTAAGTGCTTTTGTGCAGGTTAACTTTAGGAGTGCTTTCGCGTGAGTTTGGCGGGCTCCTTTTTGAAGGTGAGGTATGTTGTTTTTCACTTCCCAAGCACCAAGGGTACCCCAACAGGCAGTTACTGCAGAGTAGCTAATACGCAGTAAATTCACACCCAAGCTCACCCAGCTCTGACTTCCTCATGCAGCCGCCTTCCGAGGCTCTGCACTTTGTCTCTCTCGGCAGGGAGCAGATGGCCCTTCTCTAAACAGGGGATACTAATAAAGCCTTATGAAGAGCACATATATGTGTGTGTGTAGGCTTGTGTGTGTGTCCACATGTTTATATAAGATGACTTGAATCCATCACAGTTCTTGGATTAACTTCTGCTTCCTCGATTTTTATCAAGATAGGCTAAGGAGAGCTTTGCTGCTGCATTGCCATCATCCTTGTCATTAATGGCCTTCGGCTTTAGCTGTAGGTTTTGATGAATTCTTCCTTTTTCTTCATTGCTAAGAGCAGCATACTTTTTCTTTTTCTTATATGAGTGACTGCACCTTTTGTGTGTGAGCCATTCTTTGTTGCCATTTCCTTCCCCAGCATTTCTTATTTGATCTGTGGAGTTTATTTTTGTATTTGATATGCTTTTATAGCTAATAAATATTCTCCCACAACTTGAGAAGGAAAGTAAGAAGGAAATAAGGTTTTTTCTTGCTCTCCAAATACTTGGATGTGAAGAAAACAAGTCATTTTTTTTAAAAAACTTTTGCTTTAGGCTGAGATTCATGCATAACTTGATCTATAATTAGTGTACAGCTTCACCTTATCTTAAGGTCACATAATGAGTTAAATTTTCATGCAAAGTTTTATTGAAATTTTATAAATGATTTTATCTGTTTTTCATGCTCATGCTTCAAATGTATCATTGATTTCTGAGTCATCTACAGATTTGCTTTATGGTTTTTGCTCTAGTATTGCCTATTTCCAAGAAAATTTCCTATCACAAAAATGGCCTCTCCAGTTTCCATCTGTAGTGAGAGTTCAAGACAACTCTGTCAGCTCTGTTTTGGCCAAAGTTTGAATCTACTTACATACAAAAGCTATTGCTCAAAATGCTTTTAACGTGTCTGTCTTTAATGACCTCAGCCATACTAGCCTGCCAAAGATAAACAGCATTTCTGCTCGGCAGGCGTTAACTCTTGGAGGAAGTGAAGTCCGACGCTGAACCCAGAGGCACTTGCTCCGAGCGTTCAATGCGCTGTTGTAGAGAGGAGCCATCCCCCTCCTCCCCAAGACCCCAGCGCTCAGGAGGGCTGCAGGGCTGGGGAAAATCAGCACAAGCCTCAGAGTTTCTCAATAGCAGATGTAAAATGCTGCTGAATGTTTGCGAGAATAAAGGATGAGGGCCCAGGCCAGGCCAGCTTGACTGTTCCCGCTAGAGGATGGGAGGGTGGGATGAAGGGATAAAATGGGATGAAAAACAAGGAGGGGGGCCTAGAAAGCTGCTGTTCTGGAGATACTCTGTATAGGTTAAAGCAATCACTTGAGAGTGGTTTTTGGAGTTTGAGTTTCAAGAGTTTTTAAATTTAGAGTTTTAGAGTGCTTTTATAGCTTTTAAGAGTGTTTTTATATTAATTTTTAATGCTTGTTTTGTTCCAGAAGTGTTCCCCATAGCAAGATACTTTAAAAAAAAAAAAAAA
>VYXH01009287.1:225149-239657 GCA_013397275.1 Burhinus bistriatus | reverse complement strand
AAAAAAAAAAAAACACAACTCAAAAGGAATCCACAATAAAGGAGTCTCCATCTGTGTGAATGAGTTGCAGCAGATATGATGAAGCAATTCTTAAAATCCCACAGTCGCTCTTTTCCTTTCAACTGACATGTTCCTGGTGTTTTTAAATAAAACAGTTGAATGCTAGGTTTAAAGAGACATTCAAAGAATGCTGTGGTGTTATTAGAAATCCCTGGCTATGTCCAAGCAGAAAGGACAGTTGCATGACCCTGTCGTACATGGCTGCCCATGCCATATGAGTCCCTCCTTGGGATATACTGTAAATCATGCTGGATGTTATCTTTTCAAATGCAGAACAGAGACAGAAGGAGGGTGAAAGTATAAGTCTGGATAAATTTGCTACAGCTTATCAGGCAGAAATGTGTCTATTGGCATTCTTTGAATGTAGATTCTTGGAGTACTTAACAATCTCTAGCTAATGAGGTCAATTAAATGGCAGTGTGCTGTAATTCACTTTGTCTGAATTGGAGAGAAGTTTCTGGGCAAAAGCCTCTTCGTGTTATGAGAAAAGTTTGCATATTTCATCCCAGGATAATTGCTAATGAATATCCCTTTTTGATAGAATGCAATGGTAGGGGGAAATAATAGGAAATGAAAGGAGGTAGCAGTTTTCACTAAGAAGTGTTATTAAGGTAGTGTGAAGATAATTTTTCTGTGCAGTCATTTTCACCATGAAAAATATATGACTTTATTGTGAGTTGGGCATAAACAGCATTGAGTGCATTCACATTACTCTCTACTTTCTGTACGAGGATTCACGCTGGATCCTTTATCCAAAGGCAGTTGTATTGGTGTGCTTTAAGTCACTGCCACCACAGCTGTTAGACATTTGCGGTAGTAGGTCAAGTGAACGCAGCCTACCTTTGCACTGCAGTGAGCTAACAGTACTGTTACGGTGGCTGTGTCCAACTGCAGAGGCAAAACCAAATAGCTGAAGGGGGATAAAGCATTGAAACATGCTACATACTTTGCCACTCATCTGACCATACCCTCGCTACATAGGGAGAAAGTGCAAGTATACATAGGAAAGATGTTTTAGCTGAGATACCATAATTTGTGCAGTGTTTCTTTACAACGAGCACTGCAGTGCCACATTCATAGATTTGTGATCATGGGGACAGGGGTGCCTGCACCATGCCTTGTACTGCCACACGTTGTTCAGCACGGTAACTGTGTGATGTCCCTGCTGCTTGATCTCCTGAGCTGGACTTCTGTTGAAAGCTTCTTGTTCCCTTTTCTGGCATCCTTCAAGACAATGTTTGTACAAGGAGCTTGTTCTGTCAGGAAGCAGCAGTATGGGAAAACAACTTTATATCTCCTGAGCTCAGCAAGAAAGAAAAAATACTTGGATTTGTTTGCATTTTTTAATATTTGTCACAATGCCAAGCTATTTTAAGCAATCTGGCTACTCCATCTCTACTTACCCTCCTCTGATACTTCAAAATTATCACAAGCCACCTGAAATATGGGAATCAGATGTGTTTTAATGTAAATGCAGTGTTTCAAGCTGATAGGAACGGGAGGGGGAGCTGTCACTGCATCAGCCAAGACTCTCTGGTGGAAGTGTTGATTGATTACCCATCCCTGGGAAAGGAGGGGGAGCAACCTTCCACTCTTAGCAGACTGAATTGCTTCCTGTTCCCTCGTGAAAGAAGTAGGTAGTCCATTGCCTGGACCATTGCCATTGTCTCTAGGTGTATGCAAAAATGGAAAGTCCTTTGTTCTCTTTTCTCCTTAGGTAGAGATCACAAACGATGTCCAGTCCTTGTTACTGATAATGCTGGCTGTCATGGTAGCCAAGATGGTTGGTGACTTGTTCAACGCATCCCTGTACAGTTCCCTCCTGAAGCTGAAACTCATTCCCTACCTGGATGTGGAGCCTTTTGTTCGTCACAGGAGAAAATGGTGAGGTCTCTTAGGCTGCTGATCTGTAAGTTTTCTGTGTTAAGTTCTGCACAGACACTGTGTGGGTTCTCTGAGACCTGGAGCTTGGAGGGACAAAGGAGTAAAAGGAGACCCTGATCCTGAACGATGTCCCCACTGTGCAATGTGCTGTACAAATACAATGAAAGAGACTCCTTTTCTCTTTGAATTTATGGTAGGATCTGAATTACCACTGTCACCAGGGTCCTGAGAGCAGTAAGTGCTCTATAGCACCTAGTTAGATGCAGTTTATTCGTGGTCCAATTGGCCCAATGGAGAATCTAGGAGAGGTTTTCACAGGCAGTTGTGACTCTGTTTCTTGTGAGCAAATGCCATAGAGCAAAGGAACAACAACAGAGTATGCAGAATCCCTTATGGTGGAGTTTGCCTTACCCAGCTTCTAGATTACTAGTCCAGGCTTCCTGTGTATTTGGTCCCATAAGATGTACGTGTTCAGGCAATGATTCCTCCCACCTAAGGATAGCAATTTAAAGCAGGTAGGATGAATTGTCTTCTGGAAGTGCCTCCACTGACTTTAGACTGAACAAATAGCTTGGAAAAGAGTTACAGTTTTTATTTTTTAATTTACGTTAATCCAGCCTGTCCTGTGTATCTTCCAGTGTGTGAGCCAGTATCAAAAACTTAAGTCTGTTCGTGGGCATTTATAACCAGTAATAAGAACCATTTTCTCTCCTAAATATAGATGCTGGGTCTGCATTTATCTGTAGGTAGTGAGAACTCTAGACTATTATCTTCTATAAAATAATTGGAAGAAATGCTGATTCTTTACCTAATTAATTCCTAGAGAATATCTTAATGTGGTAAAGAAATAGAAGGGAAAATTAATTTATTTTTTTACCATAGAAAGACTTGAAAGACTGATTTTGTTTTTTCTTAAGGTACGTTTGGGTAGTATATAACAACAACCAGTGCTATTTGCAGGACATTAGCTGTCATTTCTCCCAGTATTAAGGTCTACTGGACAATCTCTTGGTTTCAAATGATGCTGTAGAAGAATAAAATATTGGTGACTCACTCTGTCCACACTTTATAACTTTCTTCAGAATGTAGCCATATCTGAAAGTTTTTAGCAGGCACATTGAATGCTGGGTATAATCTAACTGTATTTGACATGAGAGGAAAAAGAGCCAGCAATGTGGTAGGAGGAAATAAAAACAATCTGTGACATTATGGATGACTTCTATATGTACCATGGCAGATAAAATAGAGGGGAAGAAGTCATAAAGTTTCACATGGTATTCCAGTTAGATGACAAGTCCATGGAAAGAATTATAGCTACTTTCCTGGTTCAGAGTGAGGTCCTATTCACTTGAAGGACAAATATATATATATATAAAATTTCATTTCCCTCCCACTCCTTTCCTTTTCCTCTCCAGGAACATTAAAGAATGTTTCTGGATAACTTGGTCACAGAATATACTGATACTCTAAAGCAAAATACATAGTATCACAACTTGGTAAAGATTTTATAGCTAGACACTTTACAGGCTGCCAAGTTTTCTTCTAAATCCTCTTAGACATAGTCTGAATCGGCTGATGCACATCTGAACTGGCAGATGGAGTTGCTAAGCTGTTCTCCATCGTATTTGAAAAGTCTTGGCAGTCAGGTGAAGTCCCCAGTGACTGGAAAAAAGGGAAACACACCCATTTTTTAAAAAGGGTAAAAAGGAGGACCCTGGGAACTACCAACCAGTCAGCCTCACTTCTGTGCCTTGTAAGATCATAAACCAGATCCTCTTGGAAGCTACATCAAGGCAGATGGAAGACAGGGAGGTGATCAGAGACATCAAATATGGCTTCACAAAGGGCAAATCATGCCTGACTAATCCAGTGGCCTTCTACGATAGAGTGACTGCATCAGTGGACAAGGGAAGAGCTATGGATGTCATCTACTTGGACTTCTGTAAGTCCTTTGATACAGTCCTGCACAACATCATTATTGCTAAATTGGAGAGAGATATGGGTTTGATGAATGGACTATTCAATGGATAAGGAATTAGCTGAATGCCCATGTCCAAAGAGATGCAGTCAATGGCTCCATGTCCAAATGGAGATCAGTAACAAGTGGTGTCTCTCAGGGGTCCATGTTGGGACTGGTACTGTTCAATGTCTTTATTAATGACATAGACAGCGGGATTACACCCTCAGCAAGTTTGTGGATGACACCAAGTTGAGTAGTGCAGTTGAGGGAAAGGATGCCATCCAGAGGGACCTTGACAGGCTTGAGGAGTGGGCCATTGTGAACCTCATAAAGTTCAACAAGGTCCTGTACCTGGGTTGGGGCAATCACCAGTATCAGTACAGACATTGTAACGAATAGATTGAGAGCAGCCCGGTGGAGAAGGACTTGGAGATACTCGTAGATGAAAAATTCTATATGAGCTGGCAATGTGTCATTGCAGCCCAGAAAGCCAATCGTATCCTGGGCTATATGAAAAGACGCATGATCAGCAGGACGATGGAGGTGATTCTCCTCCTCTACTGTGCTCTCATGAGACCCCACTTGGAGTACTGCATCCAGCTCTGGGGTCCCCAGTACAATAAAGACACGGACCTTTTAGAGGTGGTCCAGAGGAGGGCCACAAAAACGATCAGAGGGCTGGAACACCTCTCCTGTGAAGAAAGGCTGAGAGAGTTGGGGTTGTTCAGCTTGGAGAAGAGAAGGCTCCGAGGAGACCCAGTTGCAGCTTTTCAATACTTATAGGGAGTTTATAGGAAAGATGGAGAGAGACTTTTTACCATGGCCTGTAGTGGTAGAACAAGGGACAAAAGAAGGTAGGTTTAGATTGGACATAAGGAAGAAATTTTTTACGATGAAGGTAGTGAGACACTGGAACAGGTTGCTGTGAGAAGTTGTGGATGCCCCATCCCTGGAAGCATTCAAGGATGGGGTTTTGAGCAACTTGAGCTAGTGAAAGATTTAACAGGCTGCCCAGGGAAGTGGTGGAATTGCCACCCCTGGTGGTATTTAAAAGGTGAGTAGACGTGGTGCTTAGGGACATGGTTTAGTAGTGGTTTTGGCAGTGTTAGGTTGATGATTGGACTTGATGATCTTAAAGGTCCCTTCCAACCTAGATGATGCTATGATTCTATGTCCCTGCCCACAGCTGGGTGGCTGGAACTAGATGATTGTCAAAGGTTCCTTCCAACCCAGACCATTCTATGGTTCTGTGATTCTATGGCACTGGACCATTTCTTGGTCTCTGCAGCATACTTCTTGGATGCTTTATTACCTTGTTATCTCCTCAAAGAAATGAAGCTTCACCATTCAGCCACCTTAGACCTCCAGGATTTCGACTGATCCTTAGATCTGTCTTATAGCTTAGGCATCCCAAACCCTGAATATTGACTCAAGGAAACTCTGGATTTATAATCTGCCTCTTAAAGTACAAAATGTCCTAATTGAAACAAATTATGAAGCCCAACCTACAGTCTTTGTAAGAATTTCAAACCCAAGATCCTATTGCTTTACCTGGCATGAGGAATACACAGATCAAGGCAAGACAGTTAAAAAAAAATCAGTCTCTCTACATTTTTCCTTATCTTTGCTTCCTCATCACTTCCGAGCATCCTTGAAACTTGAGTCAAAATTGTACAGAAAGGTGCATGGCCATGACTTTTCTTTACATGTGTTTTCCCTGTGGACCAAGGTTTCTCATTTGTTTTCTCTCTGACTGTGGCTGTGCAGCCAACAAAATGCTGTGGGAGCCTGCCTATCTGCTTCTCTAGTCTTTCTTTTATCTCAGAGTGACCACCCAGAGTATGTGAGGCTCTGCTGTTTTTAAGTTCCATTTATTGCTATACTTTGGGAGTATTTTTTATCTTCAGATGCCTATACCCAGATGTCATTTTGCACAGGCTAGCCTCTTTCTCTGTTTGTGTCTGATGTGTTGAGGGTTTGCAACCACATTATTGCTGCTCTAGGAAAGTGTAGGTGGCACAGTTACATGTGTGGCAGGTTCTACATCCTCTTTGTTCGTTATTAATTATTCTGTAAGATCACAAAATGTATAAAGTGTGCATTGCTGGACTCCCCAAATCATAACAGGGACAGAGGTCGGCTGTGTATGAACTGGTAGCTAGCATGTGTTTATAAACAGGTGATAAATTGTATTTGTGTATGCAGAGTGAAAGACTTGGATAACTAACAGCTTGCTTAAACCACATAAATTAGGATCCTTCTTCAACTGAAACTGAAAAGCCTTTGGAAAACAGTGCCTAGTTAGTAGCAGGGAGGAAAAATGAGAAACTCAAGAGAAAATATGTTTTTAGGTCCTCAGCACTTGTACTGTTAGAGAGAAAGTGCACATCTTCTCTTTCTCAGTTCTTCATCAATGTTAAGGATGAAAAGACCTTCTGTATTCAGCCATTTATCGATTTCTCTTCCAGGGCTGGATAGCATCCCCAGGGGGAAGATATGTTAGACACTGAACTGAGAAAATAGCCTTTACATGAACAAGGGGGGGTTGGGGTGGTGTTAAGGCCCAGATCCACAAAAGAATTTAACCCCTAACTGCTGTGGAAATCAGTGAATACATTAAGAAGCTAAATTATGTACTTGCTCACTATGAAGACATCTCTGTAAATACTGTTATACGTGAAACTGGTGGAAGTGAGGCCTAGATCCTCAGTGGTATTTTACTACCTAATTCGTATTTAGGCACTGGCATCTCTGGATGCTTTTCTTCCTGTGGAGCAGAGAGGCTTGAGATTTGTTTTCTTAACACTCATTATTTTTTTGGAACCTCATTGATCACCTTGCCTGTTGTATTCTGTGCTCTGGTTGATAATACTCCAAACACAGCTGTATCTAGTACAGGGCTGCTGCGGTGCATTGTGACTTCCAGCTACATCGCACACCACTGTAAACACCCCCCTTATAAAATCTGGTTCACTGGAACACTCAAAGCTCCTGGCTGCCAGGGAATGTTCTTTAATGAGGGTAAGGAGTACTTGAACACATCTACGACTTGGCAACCCTTCCTGCTTTTTATAAGCTACTATACACTTCAGAGAGAAAATATCTTAGAGGCTACTTTTTAATGGGACAAGTTTACTTAAGAGCTGAGTGGAGCTGGTGCCAGTAGTTCTGTTTTGTTCTAGCTTAATATTAGCCTTGTCAAAGTTCTTATAGCGTCTCCTGGGTGTTTCTGAATTGCATACCATATAAAGCTGTTTTTGGGAATGAAGAATTTTGGCTGGAATATATATTATAGTGGTCTCATTATATTTTTTTTTGAAGTGTATCAGAGGTGGCCCTATATTAAAGATCCATGGAACAAGGTTGATTATTTTTTTCTTTCTTTCTCCCTTCTAGTTTTGCCTTAGCCCACACCGCAGACATTGGATCCAGAAACTGAGCCAACCTAAGTTTGAGGGTTATTTGGGATCCAAGGTCCTGGTTTGGCCTGTTATAAAATTTGGGGTAATTAGCAAACTTTTTAGATGAGGCTTTGGATTTTGAAAATCACCGGACTTTGGCGGGGGGAGGAGGATGTTTTTGGTTTGGGCCTAGACTAGCAACTACTACACTCAAAGATTCCTTACCCATCTTGCTGACACTAGTGTTCATTCAAAGGCAACTTACCAAGCTGCACGTGGTGCATCCCATCTTGCCTCTTTGAGAAGCCGGTGTGTTTCATGGCTGCTTGGCGCTTTCATCCTGAGAGGCATCATTAGGGGGTGGACTTGGCAATATTTTCGCATCAGAGGGCATCCAGCCCATCTTTTGTAGAGTGTTTGCGGTGAAAGCTGGATCCTGTTCTGGCTGCACAAAGGAAAAAGGGAGCTGCTGTAACAAGGCCACGCTTTGTCTGGGGAGAACCCTGGCTGCTACAGAAAAGATGGAGGGAAGGTGTTGAGATGTGGGTGAGATTTATTAAAATTACATATGGGATTTAAGTTGCCTCTATGTCAGGCTTAAGCAAACGTGGCAAAGAACTGGTTTTAGTCCTCTTTTTTGCCTATTGTCCTGTGCTGGATTTTGAGTTTAGTGTGATCCCATTACCTGAGAAGCAACTGTAAGGAGCCAGAAATAATGGTATTGACCCCCTGATGTCGTGGTTTGGGCCAGATTGGCCCAATCAGGTGGAACGACAGATGCTCTTTCTCCTGCTCCGCTTCCGAAGGGAGGCAGGAGAGAGAGAGAAAAAGAGACTTAAGAGTTTAGAAGGAACTAAACTACTTTAATGAAATATTAATAACAAAATAATAAAAACAAAATAATGAAATATATACAATATATACAAAACCAGTACAAAGCTCCCAGGATGACAATCACGTCACCAGTGGGCACTAGGAAAGTCCCAGACTGGACTCAGCAACGGACAGGAACTGGATTCTGGAGCTGGACTCAGGAATGCAGGGATCGCGATCAAAGGCAGAGGAACAGACAGAGTCCTCCTCAGACACCGGCCGTTGAAGAAAGAGGGCTGACCCTTTGATCCCTCAGCTTTTATACTGAGCATGAGGCAGATGGGATGGAATACCCTGCTGGTCAGTTTTGGGTCACCTGTCCTGTCCGCTCCTCCTTGCAGGTGTGACCCCTCTACGCTTTTCCGCTTCTGACCCGCCAACAGGGCAAATAACCAAGTTGGCTGGCCTTGGTTGTTATAGCAGTAAGTATAAGCAAGAGCCTCTCTGCATCCCAGTCTTTGGCATAAATTACAGCTCATCAGGTTTTATCATTCTGAGAATGAACAGTGTCTCCACAATATGCTGTTAATTTCCGAGAGTTTCAGAGAGTTCAGTTAGTTAGAAGAGGCTTAGCTGCAAAGTAAAATTACTAAACAGAAAATTGGTTCTGTTTTACCTCAAACCAGGACAGACTTTTATTGCTCCCTCCTGCCCCTGCACCAGCTCCCGCAGATCTCTGTTGGGAAGTCCAGCCTGTCTCCTTTTGCAATCCTTTTAACCTGGCAAGAGGCTGACCCTAGATTGCTTCACTGTGCTCAGGCCTTCATACTGTGCTCGGGTCTCAATTACCCAGGACTGCTCCTAAAAAAAAAGAAAAGGTGGAGACTTGGTGCATGTGAATCTGTGTGAAGAAGGTTGCCTTAATCCAAACACGAAACATGATGAACTTCCAGCTGGGCAAAGTTACTGCTGTATATTAACCCCAATACTTACCTTATTGATGCATTTTTTGCTCTATCACAGGTGGTGATGAACTTAGCTTTGTAGTTTTTGGGACATCTGATTATCTCTCTTTATAGGATTTTGGGGAAAAACAAGACTCTGTGACATTGAGTGATCTACAAAAATGACCTAATAGGCCTTTTCAACCTTAATCTTCAGAGACCAGAGACACAGTTTACTCAGAATTTTTTAATGTTAAATTTCACCCAAAAATTCAAAATTCAGTATGAAGTGATTTCAGTGTCAAAATTTGAATAATGTCTCTTAGGAAAAAAAGTCAATGCAAATAGTGTAATTGTATTAATATAAATTTTCGTGTGAGATAGGAAGAGGATGCCTGTATGGAGGGAAGCAAGAGACTGAGGGGGAATGACTGTTCTGGTTTTGGGTCTGCCCCATTTCCTTATATTGCTTTGGCTGAACCAATTTATTTTTCAATCTTCTCAGTTACAGAACTAATAGTGCCTATATCCCTTGTGTAGCTTTCAGTATCTGTTGTCTTTGCCAAGTATTGTTAAGTTCTTAAACGAAAGGCCTTACTTAAAGGCAAAATTTCTTGTGAACTCTAGAAGATGATTTTCGACCTGCTCTAATTTTGGCTGTTTAATGAAGCTACGGCCTAAAGGTACTACATGAACCAAAATGACTTTATTTATTTAGATTGGTAAAACCATATAAAGATGCCCAAGATTCTGGTTGCATTACTGTTTATTTTTAGAGCGGAATCTGAACAAATAAAACAAATTACACTTCCCATGCTACAATAAATACCAGCAGACATAACTCTTCCTCCAACCTAAAATAAACCTTTCCCACCCTTAGCCGTTCCCTTTCCTAAAATGTCCAGGATGAGAGCTGGAGCTGGCACTGTGCCCTCAAGGTTAGGATCTGCAGGCTTACACAGAGCTGTGGATGAGGAGCAAGCGTGGAGCTGGCTGAGAGGAGGGCTTGCAGAGACCCAGCCAGTAGCACCCTCCTTTGATAGAAAGGGCTGGAGGCTGAGTAATAGCTCACTGCTGACCTACTGCACTTGGAAGTGTATTGGTAGTTACTGCAGTCCTCGTAACCAAGTATATACAATAGAAGCATGAATACAGAAAAATAATGACAAGGATAGTGAAGACGAGCCAACAAGCTGTCTGATTGAAATCCTTGGAGGAGCCTGTAAATACTTTGATGTTTACACAGGGCCTGTATATTTGCACAATTACCTTTCTGTGAGCCCAAAATGTTTTACACTGGAATGTTTTCAGGCTCTAAGAAATTATATTTTCTGATATGTCTGAAAGCTGCAGGCTTGGTTCCATTTTTTTCATGAACAATTAAAACTGGATTCCTCCCTACCAAAATATGCAAAATGTAAATGGCAAGTTCTACCAAGATTATATATGGATTGTGATCAGAGTGCACTAAGAAGAAAATGTTTTGAATTTACATGTGAATGTTATACTGTAAATTATCAGATAGATGCAGCTGCATGATCTGCTTTTATTGTAATTCAGAAGTGGTGAGAAAAATGGCTTTCCTGGTTAGAGTGTGAATGGGACTGTCCTGGGGTTGGCAAACCCGCTGCAAATATTGGGCATGCTGTGACAATGGACAGGAACTTAACACGAGGTTCTGGTTCTTGCTGTAAGGTCCATGGTGAGTGGAACACAGCTCGCTTTGGCTCATGAAGAAGTCTTTCCACAGATGTCTTAGCTGCCGCTGCAGCCTGCCTGATGTCGAGGGAGGGATAGCAAATCCACACTGACTTTTGGTGTGTTTTCTGTTTCTGGGGAGTCCCATGAAACTGAAAGAAGTGACTTCTGCACACTTTCCGCAGAAGGAAAGGCGCTGAAGCAGCGTCTGGAACTAATCACCTGTGTTTCACAGCTCACTGGTGGGCAGCGAGCGAGCCGCTCCGGCTCCTACAGGCCCTTACGTAAAACATGCACACAGCAACTTTCATCTGCGGGAAACTTGAAACGGCTTCTGCTGGCCCAGCCAGCAGGAGACTGACTCCCTTTTGGCTCACCTGGCAGGACAGGCTGCCTGTATGGGTACCACCGCAGCCTTCAGATGTGGTAGCACGCAGGTGGAGCGTGCGCGTACACACAGAGAGAAATCACATCCAGCCATCGGATGGGGTATTCCACTAATTGCTTAAGTCTGCTCTGGTGTCTGGCCACCAATTGGCAGATACTGACAGTTTCCGCTTAAAGCCAGCCAACCTCACCGGAAAGCCAGCTGTGCCGGCAGAGCGGCCGGTCTCATGAAGATGTCATTGAACCACTGTTTGAACTCATTCAAGAAATGGTGGGTTTGACTCGAAGCGGGCTGAAATCGCCTGGGGGTCTTTGCTGGCTATGAGAATACAGACATGCATTTATGTGAGAGTTATACTTCGGTGTTCCCGAGTTACAGATGAGGATATCATCTTCATTCTGGCACGGGAGACCGCTTCTGAGTTCACCGAAAGCTGAAAGGGGCTCACTTTTACTGTTCCTGTGAGTGTTGCTACATCCTCATTAGTAGCTTGTCATAGTGGTTGTCATGATGGAAAGAGTTATTTATTTACAAAGAGGAGACAGATAACACAAAATATTTTAATGAATTTCAGCATGTTTGAGAAATGAAATACCCTTTTAAAAAAATAATATGTTTTGCAAAGCCATTAAATGCTATTTCACACAATCCCAAGGGAGGTTTGTTCTTTGATACACTGGGTGTACGCAGAGCCACAGCAGAAGTGAGGCAAAAAAAGGCACAGAATGGAGTATTTTTTTGAAAGGCTATAAAGCCACGAGCATAGTTTTATTAGCTGCTGCCATTCAGTACATGGAGTTGTGACAGGAGGTGAATGGGAGATGAAAGCGAGAGCAGACGGAAAGAACCTGAAGAAGCTGAGTCTTGGTGTTGGGGATAAGGAAGGAGAGAAAGAAAGCAAGTCAGACACACAAAATCCCTTCTCAGAATTTTGTGTGCATATATTGACTGTGTTTCGTTATAAATATGCTGCCAGGTGCAGAGAGATCAACACTTATTTTCTAGAAGAGCAGATAAGTAATACCAGCGTTCATGATCTTATTTTTAACTGGGATGTAAGTACAAGCATATTCTCCACTTGTAGTGGTGGGTCCTTGCTATAAAGTTATAACCAAGGAAAAAACATGTGCTGCACATGAATGGTACTTAAAGGGCAGGGGGGTTAAATAAATGTTTTTTTTTAATGATGAATATATGTAGAAAGTTGTAGCTTACAGGTTTTTTTATGAAAAGTTAATTATGATTCCCAATGTGCTTGTGGTGTAAGAAATGATATAGCTTTGTTTTAGAAATGGGAATGCTGAAGTTTGAGGGTTTAAATGCCTTTCCCAAGGAAGTTGATTGTACAGCTGTAAGGAGAAGTGCCTTTGCTTGAAATCCTGGTTATGTGTCAAAACCTTCTATTTACTAGACTGGGAACAGGGTCTAATCGGTATCTCCAGATATGCAACATTATGTTTTAATAACCTGCCTACGCTTTTCCACTAGAAATTGTCTGATTCTCAGAGGGACTGAGCAATTTGAAATCTTTTCATATTTTATTCCCCATCCATATTATTTTAGTTTAGTCAGCTTGTAATCTGTTAGACCTAAATCTCTGTACCTCATTTTGACTAAAAGGTCATTGGATAATCTGTGTCTGATTATTAAAACATATATTGCTGTCACTGTCCATTCCCAAACATTTTAAAGCCAGCATTTTTAATATACTAATCGGTGCTTTCTTGGACCAGGCAGAGTGGAAAAGCTAAGGTGGCTGGTACAGTACATGAGGGTGGAGGCCCTGAATGAAGCTTTTATAAAAACTGTCTCATAGGAGCTTTCCTCTCTTCTTTCCAGTTTGGATTAGGTTTTTTGGCATATGTTTGCAAGAAACTCATCATGTCATTGCATTCAAACTGCAAGAGCCAGCTTAGTATTTTGTGAATTTCCCTTGGAAATTGCTCTGCAATGATCTGTCCAGAGAACATGCATTTCCTCGTTTGTTTGGTTATAAGCAAGATCACGAGGTATTTATTTTAGTGCTCTATTTACTTGCTTCTCTCACTTTATTCCTATAGAAGTTTGTTTGAAACAGTTCTTTGAATTTAAATAGCTTGTGGTAGTGTCATTTTGAGAAATTACTTTCTTTGCTTCTGGTTGGTTATAATGCCAGGGCAGATGGATTTAACAGAAGCTTAATATTTTTTTCCTTTTTTTTTTTTAAGAAAAGATTCCTACAGGCTTGGATAATAATTTGAAAAATACAAGGGTAGCTGAATCATTCCCATTCTGACTACAGTAATAATAACTAGTATGTCTATGAGGGTTAACCTATTAGACATCAAGATAGCTAATCTGTCTTTGGATCTGTGTATGTTTATACACATTCATATGTGTTCTCTCTAGAGAACATACATATAAGCATACATCTCTGTGTACGTTTATACACATTCATATGTGTTCTCTCTAGAGCCAGCTAGGCGTTGCTTGCAGAGGTCCTCCTTTCCTGACCATTCAGCTGAGCAGCCTCAGCGTGAGGGTGTTTGCTCCTGGCCCCCTGAGAGTCTGGGCGCTGCAGCATCCCCTGTGTCTTGGAGATCTCAGGTGAGGCTTCAGATTACCCATGGCTGAGGTGAGAACCCAGTTCGGATCTCCCACATTTCCCCCAAATGTAGACTTCTACAGGTCATCTCTGTTGGATGCCACTCTTCAATGGCCATGGTGCAGTGCCTTGTGCTGGACTCACAGTGCTGTCCACATACGTGTAAGAGCTGAGAGCAGGTGTGTGCCAGGCAGCTGCTTGTTTGGACCGAGACATTTCCACACATACTACTAATCACGTGGGGAAATGCACAGTTCTGAATAGAAACACCAAGTGAGTTTAGATACTTTCAGGTTTGAGTGGAAGTAGTGGCCCTGTCAAAAGCTCTGCATGTTTAGGTGCCTGTATTCCCCTTAATACTGTCTAAAGTAGGCTGCTAGTTACAATTTTTAAATTTGTTTTTGGACTTGCACTGTGAAAACCAAGTCAAGAACTATGACCTTTATGTTTTTACCTACAATTCTGCATGCAGTGCGCTGAAGCCGTAGTTTTTAAGCTGCTGTTTGAGTAATTTTAGTATGTGGATCCACTCACACGATCCTTTAGCTGCTTATCGCAAGGTCTCATGCACAACCTAATTGGTTTTTTTAAAAGCTAAACGCCCTTGTATAAACAGCTACATCTGTACAAAGTGGGTAGGAGCTGCTGTTTTTCTAACTTAGGAGTTTTTTATACTGACAGAGCTGGTGGGAAAAAGTTCATAAGGGATAAAGGAACAGAGAAGCAAGCTCTTGGCAGAAACCCCCCAAACATTCAACATACACCCCTCCCCCCCC
>VYXH01009287.1:197024-225135 GCA_013397275.1 Burhinus bistriatus | reverse complement strand
CACTTCCCCCACCCCCCCCCCCCCCCCCCCCCCCCCGCATCTCTTTTCCAAAACATAAACGCTTTCTTATCTGTTTCCTTTGTTTCTTTTTTGTTGTGCAATTTTTCAAGCATTAGAGAGAGACAGTTTCCCAGCAGATTATGAGACCATGTGGAAATCCATTTGTCTTTAGCATACAGTAGTTGCTAAACATATATAACTTTCAAATCCTCTCTGGGAAATAAGTGACAGAGATATTCAGCTAACCCAAACAACACATTTCACAGTAAGTGCTGTACTATCAAAAGGCCTTTAGACTGAATAGCTAAATGTCCTGAATAGCTAAATTTAAGGATATTGAGGGTGCCAGGACCAGGGGATGCTGGGAAGCTTGTCATCTTACAGTCAATATAAATATTTGTAGATATACTGAACGGAGACTGAACTGTGCCAAACTTTTGGCTCCTGATTTAACTAGAAGAATTTCTCACTCAGTTTAGCGTTCAACTAAAATAGAGATAGCAAGGAGTCGTAGGTCTTGTCTGCTGTGCAAAGTTCCACTGAAAACTGATTTTAAATAGATCTAATTAAATGAAAAGACATCACTAGCACGCATTGTACTTACATCAATGCACATGGTGATTTTATTGGTCTAATTTAACTTTAAATCAGTTTAAATGTGTCTATTTCGGGGGTTAGCACTGAGTGGAGCAAATCAATTTTAAAATTAATTTAATTTAAGTGGTGTCCTTTTCCAGTGTAGGGAGGTTTTATAGAGCTTTTTGTTTCCATTTATTGATCTCAGTGGTATTCTATAAGCATACTTAGAGAACCATTTTTTTCACAGAATTCACTTGCAGAACTACTGAGTTCAGTCATCTGCACATGGTTAACATTTCTGTAGTATATATATACTATTCTATTATATAGTGAGATCAATATTGGCATGTAACTTTTGGATAAGCTTTTTCATAGTTTGCTTTTACCAATGTCTTGTTGAAAAGAAAATTGGTGGGCCTTTGACAAGTATGTAGGAACCTTTTTTTATAACTTTTTAAGAAAAAAAAAATCTGGATTTAAACATAAGCAATTTCCTGCAATGTTGTGAGTTTATTCACAATGGGGTTTCTTTAAAACCGATAGAGCAAAAGAAAGTTAATATAAATAAGCTGTATTAATAATGTAGTAGCAGCTACAGGGCTTCATAGCAGCGTGGCTGGCTCTATACTAAAATGAAAACGTGTTCAGTTTTTCTGGCTGAATGAAGTGTATTTAAAAAAAAAGAACACCCCCATCTCAGAAAATGCACTAATAGGAGAAACTAGAACTGAATAGCTCTAATACTTGTGGATGTTTATAACACAGGTAAGTAATTTTAATGACCTCCAACCTGATACTGTTCCATTAAGCTAATGAGCCCGCGCTCTCAATTGTTTAGAGTCCTGACTATGCTCAGACTAAAAATCACCACAAGCATTAAGCAAACTGCAAAACAACCTCCTGAGAACTATTTATACAAGATGTGGTGGCCATTCAGGGCAATAAAACAATGGTTTACAAGAAGCCCAAATAAAACCTAGAGCTGTCCTGAGCAGGACGGCCTGTGGCGAGTCGATGGGTAAACATTCTCAGTGCAGAACGAGGAGGATGGGAGCGATAGCTAAAAAAGACGAGGGCAAGTCTGTGAATAAATCAAAGCAAGCTGTGCTGCCTGTGTTCTTATGCACCTTGGTCCTTGTAGTGTGTTTGAGTTAGGATTACTTTCTCTCCCCGCCCCCCCTCCCCCCCCCTTTAAGTCCTTTTAATCATTTGAAACTTGCCTAGAACTTTGAAGAAAAATTCTCGTGTACTGCATGTTGTCTAAGGAAACCTCCATGTTACGATTAGATCTGTTATGGTTAGATCCTTAACAATTTATTTCAGTGGGAAAACTTCCATTTGATTTAATAGCAACAGGAACCAAACTACATTTCTATGAATCATTTCAAGACAGTTTACCATTCAGGGATATTGGCTTCTTACCAAATGACCATCTTATTTAGGTCATAAGGCAGATTGTCTTCGTTCCATGTTATATCCAGTCTCACAAATGTGCTCTTGAAAGGAACCTGAAACTTGGATAATAATAATAATAATAATAATAACAACCTGAAACTTTGGTGAAATAGCTTTAATATTCTAACATATTATGATAATATAATGAATTACATTTTGGTAGAAAATGTTCTCACATGTCCTATAAAAGAAAAATTTACACTAGATCTATTTTAGTGGCTACAGCTCTGTGTCTCTCTTTGAGGTAAATCTAATCATGTAAAAAAGATCTACTTGATAAAATCCAAATACAAGTAACTCTTGTTATTCCATACAAAAAGGCATTTTCAAAATGGTAAATGAAATGTCCTTGCTTGAAATTGCATTGTGAAAATGAGGGCTTTGTTGTGTAAACACAAGCATGGCATGGCAGCAATGGCACTCACCAGCTAAGCAAAGCATCCTTGGGAGGCAGTTGTGCAGGAGAAGGGACCCACCAATGGTGGGGACCCTACCCGCAGGGGCTGATGCCTGGGCACAGCATACATTTGGTGTTTAATGGGCCTGTGGGCAGCACTGCTACCTGGAGGGCTGTGAGCATGGCCTGGGCAGCCGGCATGGCTGTTAGTGGGCTAGTGCACATGTAGGTGCCTGGGATGGTTTTTAAGCTCCTGTTCACTGTTTGTACTCTACTTCTGGCTCTTCTGTGGGTTTCCTTTGCCATCTTTCAATCTTGGCTGCTGCTGGGAAGGCTGATCCTGGTATAAAGACATGTTGTACACCCATTTAACAACCATCTGAACCCCCAGCTGCACAGGAGGAGGGGCCCCAAGAGACCATGATAGGTTGTGGGTGGCAAATGGAGACTGCCATGATGGGGAAGGCTGGAGACCTGTGACTCCTGGCAGTAAGAAAATAGTTGCGTCTCCACTTTCAGGTCTGCAACTGTAGAATCGATTTAGTGCTCTGGTAGCAGATAGATGGGGACACATGATTTAGTGACAGCAGCCATAGGTAAGACACTCAATGCCTTGTTTGATTCACTGTCTACCAGCAAGGACGCCCAGGTCTCTGAATTTAGTTTAAGGATTCAAGGAGAACTACCAGCAATAGCTAAGGACCAAGTGAAGGATTACTTGTGAGAACTTGAGCCATAGAAGTCCATGAGATCAGATAGGCTGCATCCAAGGGTGCTGAGAGAACTGCTGTCTTTCATCTTTCATCAAGGTTGTAGAGACTGGGGGAGATCCCAGATGGCGGCAGAATGGCAAGTATTGCACCTGTGTTCAAAAAAGACCAAAAGTTCAGCCTAGAAAACTACAGGTCAGTCAGCCTCACTTTGGTGACTGGGAAAATCATGAAGTGAATCCTCTTGGACTCAGGGCGCATGAAGGAGAAGGTGGTTACTTGAAACAGTCAGCATGAATTGACCAAAGGTAACCTGTGCCTGACTGACCTGATTGCCTGCTATGCAGAAATGATTTGGTTTGTGGATGAGAGGAGAGCAGTGGATGTCATTTACCTTGACTTTAGCAAGGCTTTTGACACTGTCTTGCATCATGTTCTTGTCCCCAAGATAAGATGTTACAGTTTAGAGGCTGAACAACCAGATGGTAAAATAACTGGTTGGGTTGTTGGCCTTAGAGGGTGGTGGTTAATGGATTATACACTGCCTGGAGGCTTAACAAGTGGACCAGTGCAGAGTCTATCCCTGGACCTGGCCTATTTAACATTGTCATAAATGGCATGGAAGAGACAGTGGAGTGCACTTTCATCAGACTTGCAGACGTTGCCAAACTGGGATGGTCAGGGCTGGACCACTTGAGCTGTGAGGCTGCAGGACTGGGGCTTGTTCAGCCCGGAATTGAGGACGCTTTGGAGGCATCTAACAGTGTGCCCTACACTACCCCTCTCCCCCACCTCCCTGCCCCGTATCTATTGGAGATCATTGAGAAGATGGAGCCGTGGTCTTCACAATGGTGCATGGTGGGAGGACAAGAAACAACAGGCCCAAGTTCCCAAGCTGAAACGAGATGCTCATACTGGATATGAGGAAATACCTTTTCACCGTGAAGACAGTGGGGTAGTGGCACAGGCTGCCCAGGGTGGTTGTGCAGCCTCCATCCTTGGAGGTTTTTAAGACCTGACTGGAGAAAGGCCAAGCACATGCTTTGAGGTCATGGCTAAGTCTAGCTTCAGCAGGAAGTTGAACTACAGAAGCGCTGAGATCCATTCTGACTTGAATGATCTTGATTCTTACGATCTTATAGATACAACTCCAGTTTGGCTTGGTATTTTTCTGAAAAGCAATATATTGGTAAAGCCTTTCTTTAGCCAATTATTTAAAGATGTCTTGGCCTTGTAACAATCTTTCATAAAACAACTCTTTTGCCTGCTTTTCTCCTCCACTCCCATAGCAAGGTTATTTACAGCAACAGACAGAAGAGTAATTGAAAGGAATGTCACTGACAATGAACAGTGAATCAGCATCAGTCCTTAGTGTGTTCTTATATCTGAAAAAGCTGACCAATGAGAATGCCAGGTCTATAGTTACTGTAGACAATATAGACACTTTATAATCCCAGACAAAGCCAAGATCACAGAACCGTATAACGCGCTATCCCTCGGTTTTATACAAATGACTGATTTGACAAAACCTAAGGATGTTTCATGGACTTCTGCAATGATTTGGAACATTTGCTTTCTGTGCAACAGAGCAAAACTGTAAAGTTGTGAAGATGGAAAACCTACATACCGCTAAGAAATACACTCTAGAAACTTCTGGAATGTAACAGTATTCACATTGCTCTTATTTAAAAATGATTCAGGGTTTGCACATATTTCATGCAATTCAGGAAGTAGCTACTATCATTAATCATGTTTTTACATTGTGTCCACTGTGCTAGGTACAGTACTTTTAATAGTAATACAGTGTGTAGTATTTCTAGACAAAGCTTAAGGCAGGCAAATACAGATTTTTATCTGGCCTATGCAAATGGAAAAGAGGCAGAGAATGAACAGGAGTATACTTATTTAGGAAAAATAAAATTCCTCTGGGGGAGTGTTTTACCCAACAAACAGCCACAGTGGCACAGTTCTTATAGCAACTCATCCTGAGCAGCATCTGTGGTTCCCACTGAGTTCTGTCACTTGTACTGCATCAACTGGTAGCACCCAGTGAGATTAAGAATAAAGAAATCCAACTCTTTGGGATTTTTAGGTTTTGTTTTCACTAGCTGGTGCTAAATTCTGCACTCAACCGTTTTGATTTGCAAGATAAACTACTGCTCATTTTAACTAAGAAGCAAAATGCGGTTCAGAGAGGTTCCTTTTTCATAAATTGGTGTTCTGGTCCCTTTAAACGTGGATCTCTAATAAGATGGTGTTCCAAATTTTCATTGCCTGCTTTCATATAACTGGGGATGGGTATGACGTGATTTGATGCATATAAGACTGTTCTTTTTCAGGATTCATTTAAATCCATCCCAGTTTAGAAGAAGAAGAAACTTGTTTCACAGCTGTGTAGGTGCCATATATGAAGTGCATTGTCATCTCAGTTCAGTTACTCTTAGGTAGATGGTCACATCACACACCATCAGAGTAACTGGCTTGGAAAAATAACCTTGTATCTCTGGAGGGAGGACAGTAATTAACAGCATATGGAAAGAGTTGCTTTTACCACGGGGATGAAAGGTACATTGGTAAAACGGGATGTGGGCAAATTTATGCTCCAGTTGTCTCTGTCTGTGGTTTTTGTCAGCCTGTGTCTGAACAGGAGATTCTGGCTTATGGTGTGTCCAGATGATAGTCAGAATAATTAATGTATTTTTTTGAAAATAGAAAATATCAAACAAGATTAAAACTAGAGCAGTTCATTTACTTCAGTGGTAAGAATCTGGCCTACTGTAATTCCATAGAAATTACTCCTGAATTTTGCAGAAAGTATCTTTATTTTTCATTTCACTCTACTGTCAGAAATAGTGGGTACACATGTTTTTCAATTTTGTATGTTCATATTTCCTGAAACTTTGCCTGGAACCTGAAAAGTGTTAGAAAATACTGGAAAATCCGGATATGATTTGTAAGCTGTCTTTGAAGGGGCTATCTTTCTAGATGCTACTGCCACAAAAAACCCTATTGCAATGATAAGCGTAAGCCTGAATTTCTCCAAAGTGCTTAACTTTAAACTATTTGATATCAGCTAGAATTCCAGAGGATTTCAGCTCAAATTAAAAATCTTTTTTTTAATGTGAAAAGTCATGCAAATTGATAAATGAGTCTTATGATGTCCTGTCTAGGATGACCATGTCATGCATATGGTTGAATTATCATGTATCTCACACAAAGAAAGGCAATGCCTGATAAGCAGTTTTATTGGGTAATCACTCTTTTTTTATACATTTGCAAATAAAGCAGATTGATTTCCATCTTGAAGTAATTTACTAACACGTTATAAACTCGTCAAACACTAATGTGGTACAGTACTCCTCATTTCCTGTTTACTAAATAATCCTTTGGCTGTCTGCTTTGTGTCTTTCAGGTTGAACCTGGAATTGTTCTCTGCCAGGGATGTCATGGAGCCTGGCGTCAGAGTCCTTCACCTGAAGGAAAACATTGCCTCCTTGGCTCGGCTGCTTGCAAGTACAAGCCATGGCGGATTCCCAGTGGTTTACAGGCCCAAGCCAGACCATGCAGAGGTGTTCCAGGGAACTATTAAAAGGTAAAAATGTCGAATTGATGTCATGTGATGTTTCTGGACATTTATCAGATGTTTTTTTTTCTTTAAGCATCTGCTTGTGAAGATTATTTGGGATGGGTACAAAACTTGTTCCTACTTTCTTTAGTGTGAACAGCAGGTGTCCTTTAAAGAAAGGACCTAGGTCCTTTCTAGTACAAATTTATCTATTGCATCAGGGACTTATTGAAAGAACACCAATGAAACAATCTTACAGGAACTGTAGAAAAAGGGAAAATTGCCCTTCAGAGCCTTAAACGTTCAGTGAAACACTAATTTAAAAGGATTTGAATCTAGTTACTCATAAAATGTCCCATGCCAATTCAAAGCTGGCCCGCTTTTTATTCACAGTTTTTTCATTTTATTAGTGTATGCTTTTACAGGAAATGAGTTAACATAAATCATATCACAGATGAGATAAGCAACAGTCACTCGTTGCTTAAGTCACTGGAAGTAACATGCTAGGGTAAACAAGAATTAGACTAAAGGAATCCTTGCCATATGGGGGACTCTCAAAAGGCATATAAAATCTCCTGATAAATGATGTATTTATGGTACTGTATTTCATACAACTACAAGAGTGAATTCATTCTTTCAGGAAGGTATCTTAAGACTGTCCTTTGAATCATGGGTCGTGAGTGGGAGAGACAGTGACTTGATTTCCACCTTGAGTATCCAAGAGGAAAGGAGAAGATGCGTACGCAACTCCTACTGCACAGGAGTTCACACAGCAAGGCTCTATGAGTTATGTTTCCAATAACTGTAATACAAACACATGGCCAGCTTGGTATTGTAATATCATCTTTCATAATTGCATGGTGTCTTTTGTCCTGAATGACCGTAGTATTCTTACATCTTTTCTTGTAGAGAATTTTTTTATCCAGTCCTGGTTTAACACCTTAACTTGTGCGGCAGTTAGGACCTGTCTGTGAACAAACAAGGATAAAAGTATTTTCTTCTGTTGATCTGGGTGGGGAAAAATGTTATCTGTGCATTATCAGTGGAAATTTGGTTAGGACTTGTCTGCTTTATAACAAATTTTCACGGCAGCTGGATCACACAAACTTACCTCATAGCAATGTGGTCAGCTGCCCTTTTGGAGCACAATGATGGGAAGGCAGTGAATATTTAATAAAAATTGTGAACTTCCTTCATTGACAAGTGAAACAGTTTATGTGAACCTTTTAGGAAGAGAGATACCTGTTTGGAATGAGAATTGTACAGTGGAAATCATTAGGGTCACAATGGCCTGCAGGAGTAATGACATCAATAAGTGCAGTATCATATACTTGTATATGATATATATACTTGTTCCCTCACAGTGATGCTATCATAAACATTATTAATAAGAAGTGTGCTAAGGCACTAAAACCTAAATTTCTGAGTGATATTCTGCAGCGTGCACCAATCTGAAGATATTACATAGCATCAACTAGCGTGCTTTTAGTTCTCAGCTGTCCAAGGCAATAAAACTAGAAAGCATGCTAACTGATACAGCCAAAGTTCCTTTTAAATTCAATTTGTAACCTCATCATTTCCTTATTAATTCACCAAATCACCTTGTAGTGAGCGTCCCAGGCTGCTGAGGAGTATGCTGAGTTTATGTAAATATCGTGCTTTGTAATGCACAGCAAAGTGGTGTGGGAGCAAGCAAAAAGTGGGAACAGAGGGCTGATCATTAGCACATCCCCAAAAGACACACGTTTAGAGGAATGCTGATGCTACCTGACAGTTCTGGTAGGCTTGTGGTTTGCTTAATCCCCAGAGCTCTTTTATGATACAATCTGTTAGAGCCTTAACAGGGATGAATGAAAAAGTTTGTTTCCCTGTCACTTTCAGCATAAATGAGCTGTTGTTAAACGGTTTTGAGTAAAAACAAGATAACGTTTTAAGTGGTTTACAAAGAAGCAGCAAATGGCTCTTTTTGGCTAGTCGGTTGCTCACTCCAGTGAAACCCATACAGAAAGGTTGTCTGGGAGCAAACATTGTGTTCTGAGGTGCTCTGACAACAAGCTTTCTTGCCCCAGTGCATGCCCAGCATCGTGAGTATTTGCGTGATGTGTTCTGTGTGCCTCGTCCCCAGCAGGGACCATGGGTGACTTAGCTGTTCTGCTGTTCCCACCAACACCTGGAAAGGAATGTTCTGCAGCCATCTGAAACAAGCCTCCAAAAATGTGATGTGTCATGGAATTAGTGTATTCATAACCATAAGTAGTTAGGATTCAGGTTTTCCATCTCACTTATAAAATTACAGCTCTTGCAGCACGTAGCTGTTAAGACCAAGATAAGAGATGCTGTGAACTCCTTAAAGGAGAAGGGTGCTGTTCAATCTCTTACCCTATGAGTTCTAATACAATCCCATGTGGAGGTGACATGGCCACAGGCAGAAAAACGATAAGTTGTTTTTCCATCTTATACATCAACAATGTTAACATAGAGAAAATGTGGCTTGCCTGACATGTTTTAAAAAAGGTGGATTGGGGAAGATGCAAGAATACCGCATCCAGCTCTGGGGCCCCCAATATAAGAAGGACATGGACCTGTTGGAGCGGGTCCAGAGAAGGGCCACGAAGATGGTCAGAGGGCTGGAGCACCTCTGCTATGAGGACAGGCTGAGAGAGTTGGGGTCGTTCAGCCTGGAGAAGAGAAGGCTCCGGGGAGACCTTATAGCAGCCTTACAGTACCTGAAAGGGGCCTACAAGAAAGCTGGAGAGGGACTTTTTACAAGGGCATGTAGTGATAGGACAAGGCGTAATGGCTTCAAACTGGAAGAGGGTAGATTTGGATTAGATCTCAGGAAGAAATTTTTCACTCTGAGGGTGGTGAGACACTGGAACAGGTTGCCCAGGGAAGCTGTGGATGCCCCATCCCTGGAAGTGTTCAAGGCCAGGTTGAATGGGGCTTTGAGCAACCAGGTCTAGTGGGAGGTGTCCTTGCCCATGGCAGGGGGATTGGAACTAGAGGATCTTTAAGGTCCCTTCCAACCTAAACCATTCTATGATTCTATGAATAATTCCCATGATGTCTTTCTTGAGAATTGCCTTGGGCATTATTATTGGTTCTTAATTTTTTTTTCCCCCTAGTACAAAAATGTTGGTACTGGGTTAAAAAAAAGGGGCAAAAAGTTAAGGAAGGGAAAGAAGCAAACTATCTGCTAAGCTTGCCTGAAAGCAGCAGCCGCTCATAATTTTTTAATATTGTTTCTCATTTATATGTTTCTGTACTGTTTCTTCTCATGAAATAAGCATGGATGAAACATGGTAAATTTAGATCGAATGTAAAAGTTTTTCAGTACCTGCCCACACTTGGAAACTGTAGTGATGACAGTTGCTGTACAAGCACCAAGTGTTGTTATGTTTTGTAATACATACGAATGATTCTGTCCCTTTGAAGAGAAAAGGTCAATGTCAGTTCTTACAAAAGCAAGGACTGTGGCCAAGCAATGTTGGCTGGGACTTGCATGGGCCTACAAATGCACCTCAGTACTGGTCTGTAGCAAACACCCAGATATTCCAATTTTATTAAAGAAAAACAAACCCCAAAAAACTAAACCCCAAAATCTTCCAAATCTGCTTAGTGGGGCCAAATTTCCCTCTTACTCTTTGTGATCTGGATAGTAACCCACTGGGGATCAAGATGAGATCGCCAAACACGTTTTTACATGGGTGACCTAAATCCGAAGCTGTTATCTTCCACAGTTGAGTAAGCACTAGAGACTAAAACCAAAAGCAACTACTAAAGAAAACTCCTTGGCTTTAACATTGTTAAAGAGGAAGCAAACTGTAGCTGAGAAGCAAGTTTCCAAAACAAAGATCTCCTTAGAGTAATGCTTTTGACACTTTGCCATAGGCAATGCTTTGTGCATGCCTGGGAAACCCTCGCAGAATTCGGTTTGAGGAAAGAGTGGCTGGTAAACTTGATGCATGGCATTGGTGCGGATGATCAACTTCTTGTGTGCAATGCAGAGGGTTGAGGGACTGGCTCCCCCCCTTCATTTCTCCCACAGTAATGAAAATACTTGTACACCAGAAGAAAGGAAGCTATTCTTTTGCACTGCAGCTGAAATGCCTCCCCCCGTCTCCCCCCAGCGACTGCAGGAAGGGAGCTGGACTGTTATTTATGTGTTAGCCCAGAGTCTGCTGAGAGTTATAAATGTCATGCCCTAAATGGCATGCCCTCCTGGCTAGGTGGAATTCATTCTTCAGAGAGACCTGAGGATAGGACCACTGTCTTCCTTCCCAGGAAGCTTCTGCCAGAGACACTGCGTGAGGCTGTAAATGCATATTGAGGAGTTGTTGGGAGGTCCCCTGGCTCTGTCTTGCCTTGGCTGCTCTAGTCTGTGGCTCCAGATCCTTCTCCAGTGGGAAAAGATAGAGTTATGCTTCTGCCTAATTTCTGTGAGACCAAAACTGAAAAAAGAGTGATTTTATTCACTTCCACATATGTTACAATGTACTGGTGTAGGGCCATTGTGGGGCAATGAAGTGGTTCTTTGACATGATGAAGAGATTAGACACATCATCACTTGTGTTTTGCTGCTCCATCTTCTTTGCCAGAGGTTACTTTATAATGTAAACCACAGTACAAACAAAAGACATGGAGGATTCGAGGAGGAAAGCTGTAGGTAACAAATTTTTTTCCCTGGCTGTGGACATGGCTGGGATATAACATGGACAATGATGATACCTCATGGTCATAAGCAACGTGTTTGCTGCCACACTGCACATCCTCCCACGCATGATCACTTCCCTCTGCACGCATGTGTGACACTCGTATTCTGATTTTGTCCACCAAAATGGATAACAACGTGCTCTCTACCTAGATGCTTTTTTTCTGAGATGCTATTTATCTCTTAGTATATGTAAGTTTCCTGCATATTTGTGACTAAAAATATATATGTTCCTCCCAGGGACTGTTCTGGTCTTGGTGGCTTATCTTGCCTTTACTTCACTTTTGCCAAGGAAAATGAAGGAGCAGGGTTTCTGTACTGCAGTTAAATCCTCCCGGTATTCACTGAAGAAAAGCAGGTGGATGCTGATGTCTTGTTAGGCTAGGATCTGTCCCCTCCATTTCCTTGAGCAGAAGTGGTGCAGAGAGGCAGAAGCTGGAGTGCTGCCCAGCAATCTTAATTTCTGCCATGAACACAACTATGAGACAATTTTCCTGGAGAAACTACTGGGCTGACAAATAGCACTGAGTAGCCTGTTTGGGAATTTTACCATAACAAATAAGCCATTTTGTTCCTGCCTGAACCTCTCAGATCTGTACCATACGTAGCTCTCCTGTTGCAAGGCTGAAGGCTGGGTTTCCTGTTTTTGCCTTTGCACTCTTACATCCACAGCTGTTAGCCATTACTTTGCATTTTGTTTGTCTATCTTTTAGCTGAAGTAATTTTTTTTTTTTTGCTTGATTTAATTTGATTGCAAGAAAGTAATTATGCAGAAACCACAATATGTCTGACTGTAAGCAGACTGTACGGAATATATCTGTCTAAGCAGAAATGGGTAAAACTTGGTTTTCTGCTACTTCTGTACAGGATGTGACACTTCTGGCATTGTGCCTGCATTCTTGTGTGTATTTTTTCACCTAGGAAACCCCATTTCTTCCCACCCATCAAGTTTACTGAAACTTCAGCATTTGTAGTTGATGGAAATTCTTATTTTTGGGCCAGAAAGAAATTTCAATAAAAATATGGTAGGTAAAGTTGTCAAAAATCCTTGTAGTTTACCATGTTTGCTTGAACTGTTAGATTACACATTTTGTTATGTTTTATGGGAGTGTATTGACTATGTAATTGCTTTACTCAAACTATGTTTGTTTGATCCAAGTGAAGTGAAGTGTTCAGAGTGCCTAACTCCTGTTTTCAGAACAAAGTTGGGAATCTGAGATCCTTTCAAAAAATAGAACTTTGTGCTCTAAATCAGAAAAGAAATATATTCAAAAGCTGTGGTCTTCGTGTACTTGAAAAGTTAGCAAAGCTTGGACTTTCAGAAATGCCTAGTGACCAGAAGCATGGCTTCCCATCTGAAGATGTTTCAAAAGGTCTAATATGCTGGAAAACAGATTTTATCCATCTTAAAACAAAGCTTAATTACTTCTGAAGGTCTTGTTCTGAAAGGTGAGTTAGAGCCTGCTCCTCTGTGTAATGACACTCTAAGTTTTGTGAGCTTTCCTTAACAACGTGCGGCTGGCCTGAGCCAAGCTGCACGGGCCGGCAGAGCACAGCATCGCCGCTGCGACCCTCCCGGCGAACCCCATAGGACTCCCATCGCTCGCACAGAGCTGGATGTGGAAACTTACTTCAGCGAGGCTGGGAGCGCTGGCAAGAACGCTGAGGGTTACATCTTTCCACTTCAGAAACTCAGGGGAGATACTAAACATCCGCTTGATCAGCAGCAAACTCCCCGCTCTAATTCTCGCTCAAAGGACGTTCACGTCTAATGGAGCTGAACTGCCAGAGAGCTGCACCTGAGAGGAGGATTTTTGCCTCAGGTTAGTCCCCGGTCCGGAGTCAGAAGAACTGCCAGTGGAGGGAGCCAAACGACATTTCTCTTGGCGATATTTATTTTGCTGCTGTTCTTGCTACTTTGCACTTTCTGCTTCCTCCGTGGCAGGGGGACGCCAGGTACAGAACAGTGCGTACTCATAAACCTCCTACTCGATGGTCCTGCTTTGCTTGTAAACTGGTATGGGAAGGGAGATACTCTGCCTTCCACAATCAGAAGGCATGGTAGAGCAGCTGTTCCCAGTAACAATAATGACACTATTGCTGAGACAAACATTTTCACGATGATGCATGGGAACATTAAATTCAAACCACATTGTTTAGCTAATGCATGCTTTCACTCCGCTAAAGGGGAATGTCACATAACTGAAAGTAAATTGAAGAGATCAGAGTTTAGAAAATATGACAAAGTTGAAAACTTAAAGCTGTATTACACAGTAACATCCTTTAGCAGAGAAATCATTGATCCAAAGTGGTGTGTGTATGTGTATTTTATGGCAGTTTATTTGGTATGACTCGCTCCTGGTCAGTCCAGTGAACAGAAACTGTCGTGAGTCAGGAATGCTTTCTGCCAAGCACTTCAGTAAAACTGAGTATAGCACATTGATACGTGCTGTGGGAAAGGAGATCTAGCATTGCAACATATCATAGATATGTCAGGCTGTAGGCATGGTTTCTGGTATTTTTCTTTAATCTACCCTCCCCGTTGGGACTAATGAAACGCTACTCTCAAGGTGTGTGTGCGCGCGCGCACGTGTGCAGAGTGTCCACACACACTTGTGTAATAAGGCAATACCTTTATTTTTCTTAGCAAGAAGAGAAGTACTTGCCTTCAGTAAGCAATGCAGTGCAACAGCTTAGGGGAAAATGGAAAGTTAAAGACAAATTGAGACTTGAAACTTTTAATTCATAAATTAATCACTGAGCTTAGCAATATCTACCTTAGTATTGCCACAGCCTTGCTGCTGGCACTCTTGAAATAACAGATATAGATTTGAAAGCTTCTTGGAGAGCCTTGTCCTTCTGGCACTGTTGTGGAGAGGTTGCTAAGTTTAGATCACAGGAATGCAAAGTTACTCAATCAAACAGAGAAGGCTGCAAAGTTCGTGCAATAAATGGAGATAAAAATGAGGTTTTGTTTCTTACTGGAGGATCATGGACAGCTGTCCCTCTTCCTCCTTCCCGTGGCTTTGCTGTAAGTTCTGGGCCATGGCGATTCTACCAGGTCTGATCAAAGCTAGAAACACCGTTGGCAGTGGTTTGAAGTCTGCATCTAAACTCAGCCAGCAAAGAAGAAAAAAAGAGGGGGGGGTGCATGTTACGGACTTGAAAACTATTTTTAGGTGTGCAGACTAGGGAGCTGACGGCAATATCAAAGTGCTTTTGTGATTACTTGGTTTTCATGTGAGAGGGTAGGGTCTGTCAGCACATTGTTTGTTTTTACTGTCTGGACTTCTGCTTTTGAAAAGCTGATCCAGTTAATTTCAATGGTACACTATACAGTAATCTTGCCTATTAAAATAAATGGAATCCAGCACTTTCAACAAAGCCCTTGACGTTATGATCCTCCCATGTATTGTCAGGGTTCTGGGGCATTGTAGCTCATGAATAACACAGATGGAGGAAGGTTTATAGAGTCTGTGGCAGTGGTTTTATTTTGTATCCAAAGTGCGAAACTTTTCTTCCAAAGAACATTATATGATACTTTTAAAATTAGTAGGCCTGTTTGGCCATACAAATAGTTGTGCAGGTGCTGTAGGACTTTGTGACGGAGCCCTTTGGAGGGAAAACTGGAGTGTTGCAGAGGCTGTGTGCTAACTCAAAAAACTAAATTAAAAACGTATGCAGCCTCACTGCAGCATGTGGGTGGCTTTTAGGCAAGTGCAGAGTGTTGTTAAATGTCGAAATCAAATATAGGCATGGGGAAAACTGGTGTGTGAATGGAAAGACTGATCACATACTTGTCCTGTCGTTTCAATGTGTGGTAGGTTCCTCTGAAATTGAAAATCTGCCTGGTAATAAGCCAGGTCGTAGGAAAATACAAGTCTGATCCTCGGTCTTCGTCTTTTTCTAAAATCTAGCCTTTCTGTAGGTTTGAAATGCTAAGTTTGCATTTACAATTTATTTACAGTTACCTTTGTATTTTCACATTGAGGCTGTGGACTTACTGCCTGCTTATTCACCCTGATGATGGTGCCCATAAAATCAGACATCTGGCAACTTAAGTAATGAATATTAACCTCAAAACACAGCTCTGAGGTAGAAGAAATCCTTGTTTTGTAGATCTGAAAACTGAGGTACAGAGATTAAGCATTTATTCAGCATCCTTTGAAAGGCTGTGGCGCGGACAGGATTTGATCTTTGCTCTGGAAAACCTCAGTCCAGTACTTGATAATAACCTTCTTATCATCATGTAGGTAAAATGCCAAAAATTCCTGCAAAGCTCCTTCTTGGTTTGAAGAACAAAATATTAAGTAAACAGTAATTATTTAGGCTGCCTAACCTGAAACAACCCTGTAGCCCTGAGATTTTGCTGTGAAAGATGATTTGGTGGATTTTAAAACAGTTCCCAGTAAGTGATGATCTAGTCCTTATCTACTGCCAAGCTCACCACATGCAGAATACTCTTTTTCACTGGTTAAAAAAAGGCACAATGTTATCTGAAGTCAAGGAAAATGCATTTAGAATACTAGCGGCTATCTTACCAGGAGCATGAAGTAACAACTATTCTTAAATAGTTTGCATTTTACAGTAAAAAGTTTCTCTCATTGTGCCCTTTTGGAAGCATCGCATGTTTATGCTAGAACTTCTGCTGAGAGCAGAGCAGGGATCAAACCCTGCAAAATCCTCTAAACACTCCTTTCTTTTCGACTGCTCTGAAAGTCGAAGGTGCAAGACACTAAGTCTTAGCTGGAGCAAGTTTTCAAAACCTTGTTGATATTGTAAAATAATTTACACCAGCCAGGTATCACGATGAGGAAGGACCGTGAAGGGTTTCAGGGTGCCATATTTGGTTACTTTAGTTTGCAATTCCTGTTACTGTTCTTATGTTATCGTTTTTTCAAACTGACTGACATCAATCAAAATTTAGTAATTGATGTCACTGGGTTTTAAACATGTCTGAGAGAAGCCCTGAGACAGCAGATTTTTAATGCATGGAAGGGACATTTGTTTTGTTCTGGTCAGAATATGTTAATCACTGGTCCCCACTGAGTTGGATATTGGCCAAAACATCAGATATAATCAGCTAAAGAATAAAAACGATGCATGTACCTTTGGTGGATTAATGCAGGAAAATAAGGCTAAAGCTTTCTGAAGCAAGCTAAAAATGATGCTTCAGGTTCTCTAATCCTCCTTCCTCCCCCCACCCCACTGTGTAGCTATTTTATCCATTCAGTTTGGAAAAAGTCCTGCCTTCAGTGCTTTTGCCAGTGACATCACCTTTTAATCTTTCTTCTGTTCATTTGCAGCTACTTTGGAGCTGCAGTTCCTTTTATGTCACTCCCCCGATATTTAGAATTTGTAGTTTCCTCAGATAATTGGCCATCTTGACAAGACGAGTGACACAATCAGCTGTCAGATACTTTTCATTCCTGACTTCCATGCCAAATCTGACATGTGGATGTTGGGATAATAATGTGTTATCTTAATTAGGTGTATCTTCATGATGCATGTTTTATAACAGATAGAGTACATGAAACTACTGCAATGCCTTGCCAGGGTATCTTTGAAATGAGATTCCCTACTTAAGGGTTTTCTTCCTTCTTAAATAAATAAAGAGTAAACGAACAATTGCAGAGTCCAAGTCTGAATCCTAGGACTTCCTGTTAAACCTCACAAAATAGTGCAAGAAACATGTTTGGTCTGCTTTCTAAGGCTTGATGATGTGATAGGAAGGATGTTGTATGTAACATCAAAGAGTGGTGTTGTTATACGTCTGAAGCATGACTTCTGGAAGTCCAAGTGAAATAATGTATGTTCATTTTTCTCCGGAATATGGCAGTTTTTAATAGTCTTGGATTCTTATCAGAAATGTTCCAACGATTTCCTTCATTGTGTTTGCATGTGCTTTTTTTTTTGACTAGCCAAATTTCTCTCACACTTCCCAAAGCCCTGTTAAGTGACACCCTTCTGGGTTTAGTTAAGAGTGGTGCTGAGAAAACTCGAAGCTGCCAAAACTGGCCAACAAACCACTGGTGATGAGCAAATGTTTCTGCTCTTTCAGCTCATGGTCAATGTTGCTGTTTTTTTAATTCCAGCCCATAATGTTCAAGTGGAAAATAGTGAAGTCTGGACTATGGACAAGCCTAAACGGTGTTTTGGATCTGAGCATATGGAGTCTGGCAAAGGATCAGGGTGGATCATAACTTTTGCACTTGATGTCTATATATTCATGTTACGATTAAAGTCTTGACAGTATTTCTGGCCCAGTGGTCATCCTTGAAATTGACTTCTTGGACCTGTACATGATGATCTCGGAGCAAAATTTAGATCTGTGTATTGAAATCTCACGTAGAATGATTACAGACCTGTTTGTGAAAGACCATAAAATGTGAACCTTTAGAGCGCTCTGCAGAATGAAGAATGTAACGCATCAAACATAACTTATAGGGCATAACTGAATGAATTTCTTCTCCACATCCTCTGCTGTAGTAATATATTATGAGTATTTTGTATTTTCCACCTTTTCTTCCTCCAAATGTAGCCCGAGGGGCCTGTTGTAGCATGCCTATACTCATAGAATCATAGAATGGTTTAGATTGGAAGGGATCTTAAAGGTCTTCTAGTTCCAACCTCCTTGTCATGGCCAAAGACACCTCCTACTAGACCAGATTGCTCAAAGCCTCACCCAACCTGGCCTTGAACACTTCCAGGGATGGGGCATCCACAACTTCCCTGGGCAACCTGTTCCAGTGTCTCACCACCCTCAGAATGAAAAATTTCTCCCTGAGATCTAATCCAAATCTACCCTCTTCCAGTTTGAAGCCATTACCCCTCATCCTATCACTACATGCCCTTGTAAAAAGTCCCTCTCCAGCTTTCTTGTAGGCCCCTTTCAGGTACTGTAAGGCTCCTATAAGGTCTCCCCGGAGCCTTCTCGTCTCCAGGCTGAATGACCCCAACTCTCTCAGCCTGTCCTCATAGCAGAGGTGCTCCAGCCCTCTGATCATCTTTGTGGCTCTTCTCTGGACCCACTCCAACAGGTCCACGTCCTTCTTACGTTGGGGGCCCCAGAGCTGGACACAGTATTCCAGGTGGGGTCTCAAGAGAGTGGAGTAGAGGGGCAGAATCACCTCCCTCAACCTGCTGGCCATGCTTCTTTTGATCCAGCCCAGGATGAGGTTGGCCTTCTGGGCTGCGAGTGCACATTGCCGGCTCATGTTGAGCTTCTCATCTACCAACACACCCAAGTCCTTCTCCTTAGGGCTGCTCTCAATCCATTCTCCGCCCAGCCTGTATTTGTGCATGGGATTGCCCTGACGCAGGTTCAGGACCTTGCACTTGGCCTTATTGACGAACAGAACACTGTTATTTTTAGTGTGTTCTCATGATTGTCCTCAAACCCAAGTCCATTAATTGTCTATGCAACACGTCCATATGCTAGCATGCACATGGCAAGAGGCTGAGGGCAAGCCAGTGACTTTCCCAGGAGGGGAGATGTGAGCTCATGGCAAAGTACATCCTCAGTGGTGTTTTCTCAGTGGATAGTTCTGCTGCAGCGTTGCGCTCTCCTTAGTAATCTGAAAGAGATTTTATGAAAACCAAAGCCAGTCAGATATTAAATTGAGACAAATAAAATTTCAATATTTATGAAGGATACTCAATTCCTTGTTTGTCCTGTGAATGGGATATGCTTTAATGGTGGGAGCAGATGACAGACTCCTAGTATTCCCGACTGTACCAGTGATTTTCTTCAGAACTGTTTTTTTTTTTCACCTACAAGTTCTATTCACTCTCAGGTCTTCACCTGTAAAAGGATGATACCTATATCCCAACCACAGACATACTTATAAATTCCATTGAGAATCGTAGATAAGAGAAGGCGGCTGTGTCTGTTTTAGCAAAATACAGATTCTGAGACTGGATCTACAGAGTGAAACAGCTGACTGTTTCAGGAGAAAGCGGACTGCTCTGCAATGCTAACCAACTCATGGGAGGCAGAGCTGGGAGGATAGTTTCCTTCAAAAGTGTGTTCCAGATCTGAACTAAAATGTGGAGGTAGATGCTCTCAAAGTATCTTGTTTTGAAGTCGGAGAAAAGGTGGACTATATTAAAAAGACCTGAAATGTATGAAACTGCAGACAGTTTAATATAATATATTGGAAACTAGTTTAATATTACATCTTTATGTGTCAGAGCTCAATGGTATTTCATGTTGTTTACTATTTTTTTTTTTTGCACTGTACAGTTTTGATCCAGCTTCATGCAATGCAGGACAAAGAAGTACAGAATAGTGAAAGGGAGACTGTTTGGAAAGAAAATAATAGAATGGTGAATAGCTTGCTGGTCCGGTCAGCCAGTGGGAATGGGGCGACCTGGTTGTACAGATCGCTGTTTATTCAGCATGGAACCCCTCCAACAGGAGAAATTAAGACATGCCATACATAGCCACTAATGTGCTCGTTATGAAGGACAGTGTGAAGAAAGGGCTTGAACCCAGTTCTTCCATATCCTGTCCCTAGGGAGGGCACTAACCATCAGCTTTTGGAGCTGGCAGGCATGTCATCTTAGTGTAAGTCCTCTGCCGTGGAGTGCTAATCCCACCTTGCAGCAGACTAATCTTTCCCAGGAGACATTGTGTTAAAACTAGTAAATTCCTATAACAAGTTTTGGTTTGAACAAATCAGTATTTTCTAATACGGAAATATTTACTTGAAATATTCCCAGCTTAAGCTTGGTGTTCCAGTCACAAGCCACTTTGTACCTAATTTGTATTTCTCTGATGCCTTAATGAAGGTTGTGTGTCTGCTCTTCTCTGGATCCCTCAAGTCCATCATTTAGCAGTGTGTTGCACATCTTTGTACTACTGTAGTAGCTCGTAGTTGTAATCGCAGACCAGGGCTGACATGATATTAAGTATGTTGCAAAACAAAAACCTTTGTGGTGGTCCCCAAGGTGTTTGTTATCTAAATATAAGTTAAAAGGCTGGAAGTGGATAGTGTGAGTGGAGAGTGTGTGTGTGTGTGTAACCAAGGAAACACTAAGATATAAATTATATTTTGAAATATATTGCTTGTCAAGGCTTTTTATGTGTGATGCAGAAGGGAAGAACTCAAAAAAAAGGTTTGAAATGATTTAATAATTGATAAAGATATCAATTTTCACATGACTGAGCAAGAATATTAAATGCCTTAATGAACTCTAGACCACAGTACTGTGACAGAAAGTTTCACTGATGATTTAAAATATGACATGAATTTTTGGCAGATCTTGTGTTTTAATGTAGATGTTACTTAAGAAGGATGTGGGAAGAAACAGCAGTCTATCTACTTACATTCAGACAATTGTATTTGCTTATTAGTTGTATTGTCTTGTTGGACACAAACTAAACAGTGCATGAGCTGTTTCTGCCAAGCAGGCTGATGCAGGTCAAGAAGAACATGTAGGATAGCTGATGTCCTATAGTCTAATTATTCAAACCTAAACCAGAAAACACCTGTGTGATGCTGCTATTGCTGATGGAAATATAGGAAGGTGAAATATGTGGTCAGCCCACTAATGCTCTATCCATCATATATCTGATGGTAAAGCATTGTGTGCTTGCTTTTCAAAATTTGCCCCTCATAATGAATGTAGTCCTCTCCCTCTTTTACGTCTTGTTTCTTTGTTAAACTTAGGTTGGAGCTGTGCATGCTGCTGCAGAATGAGCACATCTTTGAACCAGAGACAAACGATGATACTTTCTCTTCTTCTCATCCTCTCACCTACGAGAAGGTAACCTCTTCTCTTTCAGCTCTTTCCTTGTTTAATCAGCATGTGTATTAGGTGGTTTAGCACGGGCTCTCCATGAACAAAGAGATGATGTAATTATATATTGTTGAGATAAAGAAGTGGTCAGGTATGATTTAAATTGAAGGATGACCAGAGACCTTCCAGGGACAGCTGTCATAAACTGTAATGCCACTCAGAGTCTGAAAGTTGTGCAAGACTGCTGGCAAAGAATTTCTTTGCTCTGATAAGCTGTTCCAATCTTCTCTGTCTCAACTTCTCCATGGATAGCAGAATTATTATAATATTTAATTCTGTATGGGATAACACCTCTCTGAATGATGAGTGTTTTTAAAAGCTTTCAAACTTGAAAAGCATGTAGCATTCTTCCCTTTGATAGATGACTAAAAGATTTTTAGGGATAGTAAACATTAAGTGTGGTAGAAGAAAATCATGTGTTACCAAGGCAAGACTAGTAATGGTGGTTTGAGCAATTTATAGAGGCACAGCTGGAAAGTCATCATATATTACTGAAGCTTGGTCTGCACATGGAAACCTGGCTGGCAAAGCAATGTTGAGAAGGAGCAGGGCAATTATGTATGAAATGAGGTGCCAGGATACAAACAGGTACTCCTATGGAAGAGCGTTAAAGCTCAGCTGAAGGTGGATGCCAGTTTTGTTGCATTTCCTGCACTATGCTGTCATGTAATTACCACTTAGTGCGTGAATTTTCACAGCATGAAAAACCTCACCCCTAAGCCAGTATAATTTGCATTGTCTTCATAGAGATACAGTTACACTAAAGGAAGTAGAGTGTTTTATTTTAAATTGCTAATTTAAGCCTTATTGGCAAAAGAATTTATAAAGTTAGAACAAGCTCTGCCAGTGTAGCTCTGCTAGAAAACTTTCTCTAAGAGTCCAACTGGAAAGCTTTTGAACTTTGGGTTCTAACGTGCAGCACAGAAGGAAAGAGAAATGGATTCTTGCCTATTCCAGATAACAGTGGAGAAGCTGCCCAATCTGTCGCGCCTAACCATGCTGCTGAATCGCTACACTACAGATCCCCAGTATCAGCAACTCTTCATCAATCTGGTAAGACTGAAGCCAACTCTAAAAACAAACATTTCCTCCATGAACAATGTGTTTGTTATATTTTCTCATTTGTTTATGATGGCTGTGTCAGCCGCACTGATTTACATAAACACTGCCAATCCTGGGACGTTACATTCTCAACAAAAGTAGCTGAGTACAAACAGCATTCCGAAGTTTTAATTCATATTGTATAAACATAACAGATGTTGATAAAATGAGCCAAAAAGAAAATACAACAAAGGAGACCATTTCAAGGGAACTTTTGATTAAAATACATTCCAGATTGACAAAATGATACAATGTTAATGGAATAGATCATTTAAATGTCATTATTTGGCTCTTATAGTCCTATAAAGCAAATATAAAGCAACGCTTTGAGATTTTAGGCTCCATTACGGTACAGGGCCTATACATCAACTTATAAATAAAGCTATATTTCTTTCCCCTTTCTTTTTTCTTTTTTTTTTTTTTTTTTAATCCTTGCTATGACATTGCCACATTTATTTCCTAAATACTGTACTAAAATACCAGATCCAAAAGCAATAATGTGTTTGGTATACTGAATAAGGCCTAAAACAAATATGTTATAAATAAAATAAATGTAGTTTCTGCCTTGGTGAATTTCCAGTCTACAGCATTGAAACTGAGTTGGGGGGGACACTGGGAAATCCAGGCCAGACAGCCTAATTCAGATGGGTTTTATTTAAAAAGATACAAAATCTGTTCCTGTTTACTCATGTGTAAAGAAGATGGGACTGAGTTTGAGATCCATCTAGTCTGAATTCCTTGCTTTGAGAATAGCTGGTAGGAGTGAAAAGTTTTAAAAAACACAATGCTTCTAATATCCATTATCTAATTTGGTTTAAGAGATGGGGAAACTGAAGTGGAGAGAGGACACGTGGCATTCCAGAGTTCAAGAGGAGGTCATACATGGGAGTAGAAGCCAACTCAGCTGAGAACCCAGTCCAGTGCTTGCGCTGTTGGGCCACACAACTTCTTTGTTATGGGAAACCTATTGCACTCAATTAGGTTCCACATTCATACCTAACTTTTTAGTACCTGATGTGATCCCTGAAGCACAAAGTTTAGTATCTCTTCCAACAACTTGTTATTATCACTCATGAAAGCTTGTTTCTGATACCTACAGAAATATCCATTGTCAAGTTCTGGGGCTTAATGATTTTCTGTTCCACAGCAAAATTGTATCTGGTATAGAAAGAGGAAACCTTTTTACCTTCAATTTTTTTCCTCCTTATGTCTATGAATGTCTTGTCAGTCCTGTAAATGAAAGAGGGAGAAGAGACATGTCCCCCTGTACTGTGCACATATTTATATTATTTTATCATGTCTTAGTTTCGTTTTTCCTCTGTCTGTGGAAGCATACACTTGGAAAGCATAATACACCTTCTTTGACACAACTGGCCAAGTCGTAACAAGGATACTGTAGAAGTATGTGAAAAGTAAAAACTTAGTGAACACCTATATAAGCTCTAAAGACCAGCTGGGTTAACAATAAAATGGTCTTTAGCTCTGTTCCTGTCAAGAAACAGTTATAACCCTCATAGTTTTCAGTGTTTAGTACTTGCAGGCCCTCTTCTTCTCAGAGCCGTATGATTGTTTTCTTTGTCCTCTTCCTCACAGACTATGTTTCTATGTGAACTGACTTTCATAAGCATTTACTGCAAAATATTACAGGATGTCATAAATGGTTGTGTAATGAGATAGCAGCTATAAAAAAATCTTAAGACTTAATAAATATTGGGGTCTCCGACTATTTCCAAGTAAAAACTCAGACCATATCAATGGGGCTCAACTTTGCTTTTCTAGCCTGTGAGATTTGGGTACAATCCAGTCATAATAGTTTATTTAGAGTGAACCTGAGAGTTTACCAAAAAAGAAAGTGGTTTTTTACTATGGTATTTCATGGTGTTTTAGGTATAATTGGGGATGGGGAACAGGGAGAGAAGAAATAAGGTGCTTACTGGCTCCTGTCCCTCAAGACTGCTACCCCTCTGTCTCCCCTGCCTCCTTCCTCTGCCTCTCCTTCCCATCCCTGTGGCAAGGCATATGCTCATGCTTTAGTGTTTTCCCTGTGTCTTCTCTCTTTGCCTTACAGGAGCCATACATAAATAAATCAGCAATGTCAATTCAAGCTCATTTCTCGCTGCAACGCACCTATATCATCTTTCGCACCCTGGGGCTGCGCCACCTCACCGTTGTTGACCAGCAGAACCGAGTGGTTGGGGTGATCACCAGGAAGGACCTGATGCCTTTCCCACTGGAGGAGAGACTCAGGCTCCAGCTGGCGCCACAGAGCCCTGATGCAGATGAGCAGCCCCTGGATTCAAGGCCATGGATGCACTCTTAGGCTTTGTCACTTCTCTTTGAGCCCATGTTAAACCTCAGGAAAAAATAATCAGAGCTTTTCCACTTGATCCCTTCTGGAGGAGAGATGCTTAAAAGCTGTTGTATCTAGACACGTGAGATTGCAGCCTAGAGCTATGTCTCTTCAGCTGTTTGATGATTTCAAAATTCATTAATTTAAATGCTTGTACGACAAAATAAGAATTAATGTGTTTATGGATGATGTACATAAAATCAGATGTGAAGGATGGATGTCAAGAATGCTTTTGTCACACTGTGTCTATGCCTCCCAACGAAAAAATGTCATGACCCATAGCAGCAAAGTTATGTTGTAAAAGTCTTTCAGTGAGGACTAAATGTTCAGCCTCTGAGTATGTGCCTGTTAAACAGGAGAATGTTTCCATATCAGCTTTTTTTTTTTTGTTGAAATATCTATGTTTAACTGAGAGCAAATACTGCCTTGAGAGAGGTGGGCAACTGAAAGGAATGATTGACCTTTCTTATTGGCCTGCGTCTATTAGAAATTGAAAGGGAGAATTGTACGCAGGAGAAAGATACTGACTGTGGAGCTCCTGCCAAATTGTCATCACACTTCTCAGTGGGAGAAACTTGACATGCTTTTCTGTTGCCTACATTTCTTTCAATTTCTGCAACTCCTAGTTAAGTTCATGTGCAGTGAGGTATGGGGCAAATTCTAATAATGGGGAAGCAACATGATAAATTGTGGGAGTAGTTTTTGTGTATATAGCAGCATATTTACAAACTGAGCACAAATTAAATAATTCTTCATGATTTTGGAGTCATACAATGTTTGAAACCTTGGAAAGTGTTGTTAATAAATTAATGTGAACAATTTTTTGGATAAAGAAGCTTTTAGATTTCCTTCTATGACTTTGTAATTGATGTTTAATTTTGTTCTGTTAAGTACCAGAGGGATTCTCACGAAGGAACCCACCACTATTAATGTTGTTATAATGAATACCAAGGAAAACTAGTAATAATTTACTGGTTATAAAAACTTGCCAAAATTCCTGAAAGTGAATTTCTGGTATTTGAATCATGCCACTCTGAGTCTCCTATGAATCAAAGATTTGTTGGATTTTCTCCTGTTTTCCCTGCTGGATCTTGTCTTTATTATCAATAATGTTGTGTTTGTAGCACCACAGAGAATGCACAGCACTTTTAAACTTAAGTGCCCAGTCAATGCAAATAGCTGGCAGCCCAGAGACTTATGAAGGTAGATGAGAAAGGCTCTTTAAATGGTCAGTTAAAATATGTCATATGCAGGATGTGAAATGCTTTGCAAATGAGCCGTCCAAGAGACATGGAGGTGGATGTTTATTTAGATCCTGTTACAGTGAGTAATCTTTTGTTCATTAGTACACTGGCAAGGTCATTATCACTGTTGATCTATGCCTCACTTACCTGAAAAATGCAAAGTTTTTCGTGAAGGAATTAGGGTTTATGTGCTAGGAGAACAAGAGATCTAATCTAGAAACCCCTAGTGAATTCCCCTTAAGGCAGTGAGAATCTCTTCTCTTGATAACCAAATGTGAATAACCTTGCCATGAATTTGCATTTTTGGTTCAAAGCCCATTGCTGATTTCCTTTTCCTTGATTTATTGAGTACACAAAGTATCACCTTCTAAGACCTAAGTAATGTAATTTCTTTTTGCTTACAGTATCTGTGGCTAAATGACTCAGTACAAACTGTAGCTGGGGTGTACTTTGCAGAGTATGAGGGCCGGAGATAGCCAGGATATCTGTAACTTGTTACACAACTTTGAACAAGTCACTTAAATGTTTGGCATATCATTTACTCTGCCTTTAAAGTTGGAACAATGATATGGATCCACCATAGTTACTGTGAAAAGTATATGTGTGAAAAATGTTATAGAAATATAAATTATTTATAATAATATTTTCTGCAGGCCAGTTATAAAAGCAATGTAGGATTGTTTCCGCTCCCCCCGCGCCCCCCGCCTTGTCAGTAACAAGTGTAATTTTTATGGAAAAGTTCACACAATTTACATGGAACTTCTTGTAACTGTGTTGTGAGCTGGGTGGGGGATGGCATACTGCATTTTTCCCACACATTATTGTCTAGTTCCATAGCTAGATCAGGGTTTTTTGTAATAGATGTGGATTCATGAAGACACATGAAACAGAATTCCTCCCAGGACTTCCTGAAACACGTGGCTCCCTTATATTCTGGACTCCAGTGACAAATCTGTCATATCACAAACCGTAATAGCATAACACATATAGGAAAGTGAAAACAGATGAAATTTATAGGAAGCTTTTCATCAATACGTGATTCTGTCAATCCTTGTATAGAACAGGTCTCTAAGGAATGGCAGGTAACAAGCGGATACATCATTTGACTCTTTGGCACAAGATACTTCTGTTTTTCTTCTGGTCTGCTTATACTAAGTGGTAAATGTTCTGCTATTTCTTCATATGATTTGAACTAAAGTCTAGATAATTAGAGCAAAGATGCTGTTTTTATATGAAATACAGTTTGTTTATGAGTTTTCACAATTTCTGAACACAAATCTCTGTGACAGAGGTAAAGGGCTTCACAACAAAATTGAAGTCATTGGCATTATTTTTGGTTTGTGCTATGCATCTATACCCCTTTCATCTTACTCTCCTTTATGATGATGTTTTCCTAACACTTCTTTCTCTCTTAAACTGAAATATGACTTAAAACATGGGCAGACTGAACTTTAGATCTAGGTTTCAAGTACAGTGACGCAAAATTTCCCCCATTCAATTGGAAGAAAATGCTTTCACATTAGACATATTACACCATCTGTCCATTACACATCCCTATGAATGAGCATAAACTATTGTGAGAAGGTTTTTGTGGTATGCAGCCTTAATGTACGGTTTTACAGGTATCCTGTAATGTGCATGTTCTTATGCTAATGTATGTGGTGTTTTTCCTGTCATGTGATACTTACATACTTCAAAGTTAATTGCCTAGTGTTTTTAAACTGCCTGGTTTATCCTGCTGTAGAACCTTTTAATATTTTCCTGTTTTCTGATTGATTCTTGCTTACATTTTTAAATGGGATGTTATCCTTTAATCACAGAACCACAGAATCACAGGGGTTGGAAGGGACCTCTGGAGATCTTCTAGTCCAACCCCCCTGCCAGAGCAGGGTCACCTACAGCAGGTTGCACAGGACGGTGTCCAGGCGGGTTTGGAATTTCTCCAGAGTTGGAGACTCCACCACCTCTCTGGGCAGTCTGTTCCAGTGCTCTGCCACCCTCAAAGGAAAGAAGCTCCTCCTCATGTTTAGATGGAACTTCCTACGTTCAAGTTTGTGCCCATTACCTCTTGGCCTATCACTGGGCACCACTGAAAAAAGACTGGTGCCATCCTTCCAGCACCCTCCCTTTAAGTATTTATAAGCATTGGTGAGATCCCACCTGAGCCTTCTCTTCTCCAGACTAAAAAGACCCAA
>VYXH01009287.1:165307-177676 GCA_013397275.1 Burhinus bistriatus | reverse complement strand
TTTTTTTTTTTTTAATGCTACATTCACTTGTGGAATCATATAAACAGCTATTCATACCCAAAGAGTTAACCGTAAAGCAAAGATGTCCATGTATTTGATTTGGATTTACGTCTTCGAATAATCTTTTGCTGAGCCATGCAAAACGCTTCTATTGTGTGATCGTTTGAATCATCGCTAATGAAGTTGACACACCCATGATGTTGTTTTTGGCTTTGATACCTGGCGGACTTACTGAAGAGGCTGAAGGGTTTGGTTGTGTTCCACATCTCACAGCATCAGGGGACACTGGGACAGTAGTTGCCTCAGGGAAGCAAGGGAAAATCAACGCTGGCATCATCACCGTTCATCTTCACTCCCACTTTGATTCTGCTCAGGTTCCTTTTAGCTTCTCACTTCTTTTCCTCAATGCAACAGCAGAAGAGCATCATAACTCAGTGTGTGCAGGAAAAAAAAAAAGACTAAAAGATGGCTCGATCTCCATTTTTTAAGTATGTATCTGAGCAAAAGTAGGTGATACTTCAGGATTCTTTCCTTTGGCACAGGGGGTTTACAAAATCTAAATACTGGACATTTAAAGCTAATCAGATTTAACCTTGGAATATATTGAAAAATAAGTTAAGCAGGGGTAAGTAGTTATTGGAAAATTGCTGAGGTGTATAGTGGACTATCCATAAGGAAGTCTTTAAAACAAGATACCTTTCTAAAAGATATGCATTATAAGTGAACCAGAAGTTATAGCCTGTGTGATTAGGAGACTGATTCAAATGGAGATGATGGTTTCTGTTGAATTTCTAGGTTGTACCACAGAAAAGCAGTAAGGAAGAGGGACTTGTTGCTCCTTTTACCAATACCTCTTGGCTTTTCTGTCAAATAAGCCTTATTAAAGATGTGTTATATCTTGACAAGAATGATGTGTTTAGAGTCTGTAGATTTTTACTGTATTTCATTCTTAACTGAAAAGGTAGGCCCTCCTCAGGAAAAACAGCCATGTTAATAACTTCTAATTGTTAAAAATTGTTAAAAAGTGCTAGTTTTCAGTGTTGAGAGACTTTGCTGAGGTTGTAGGCTAGGAGAGGAAAGCTCTCTCCCTCTCTCAGGACTGGCCAGGTCCTGACTTTAGAATCGGGGGCATGCCTTGCTGTGGAGAAAGCAAAGGCTTCATCCTTTCTCCTCTTGCACTGTCAGGTCGGTAAGCACGAATAATGGATCTCCTGAATGTCGGCAGTGATGTTAATATGGGATTTTGCTTGTGAAATTGTCTTCTTTTCCTGATGGGAAGGACCTTGTATCATCCTAGCTACATGTCAAACCATAGTAAGGTATGCCAAAAAGATTTTGAAGAAAATTGTGAAAGATGTAAAAGTAAAAAAATTAACTCTCCTATTTCAAACACATAAGAAGTTGAAACTCTACTGGTGTATCTGTAGAATCAGTATATGAAAGAAATGTGATAGCATTGTACTGATAGTCAATATGGAGGAGCTTGCAGGTGCTACAACTTTTTTGTTGCAGGAGGTGAGCCAAGGAAATATATTCAACTTGAGGCAGAATAGTTTTAGGCTGAGTATAACATAATTTTTATGAAATTCTGAGGACAGGTGCTACTTACCAGGAGTTTAAATGACACAAATATGGAATTGCCAGATTGTTAACTGGAGTACGTGTCCTACCTCTTACTAGTGGAGTGATGGGGATTGGCCATTTGTGTTGCCAGTCTAGAGTGCCCATGGCAGGCAGATTGTTACAAGCTAAGTAAAATGAAGATTAAGTGAGGAGGCACAGGCATATGTATCATGAAAGATTGTCATTGTGGTTTTGTAGCCCTGCTTCACTATCCTACTGATTTTTCTGAAGGAGTCAACCTAGGGCGGTTGGATGCTATGTGCTGCCTCTCTGAGAAACATCATCCACCGCCATCACCATTCCTCTTATAAAATTATGGTGGTGTTCAGTAAGTGGGAACGTTCCCTCCTGAGAACAATGTGAGAAGTAAAAATTTAAGTTTGCAGAGTAAAGAGATTTTTCCACTAGGGTCTTACTAGGTTAGTCTGTGTACATGGGCCTATCGGTGTATTTATGAAAAGATGAAGGACAAAGTTGGCTTATTCAAGCAGGGAAGTCCTTTGCAGGGCAGTAGAAAAAGATCATAAAACTTAATGACTGAAAGATAAAGTGGCAGATGAAATTCTATGTTAATAAATGCAAAATAATCCATTTAGGGAGGAAAACCAGCTGCGACTGTATGTTACTCAATGTTAGACTCTACATTAGCTGTTACTGTTCAGGGAAGAGACCTTGAAACAGTTGCAGATCTATGCAAACTTAAGCTCACAGCTAGTCAAAAAGATAAATAAATTTTAGTAATGAATAGGAAAGGGGACAGACAACTAAACTGAAACCACCCCTGTCTTTGCTTAAATACATGATAGATTTCTTGTTATTTGTAACAGGCCAAGTAAATAGATGTTCATTTACTTAAGTATTGACTGATTTTGTAGGAAGCCAATCCAATTTAAAAAAAGTAGGCTCAAAGAGTGATAAAAGCATCAAAATGTCTAAATGAAACTTTTCCCCTCAAAAATTAAGTTTTTCGAAGTCACTTTGCAAATTACTTCTCCAAGCCCTTGCAGCTGTGGAATTCACAGACTCCGTAAGCTGGCTATCCTTAAAAAATGTTGTGATTGGTGTGTCATACCATAACTACCAAGAAACATCAGGGAAAACAGTCTAGTGAGCAGCCCACAATACTTACAGAGCCATTTCAACATCTCTTGGCGTGTAAAGTTGTCCGTGATCATTGAACGGGCAAACATCCCTAGTATTTTTGACGTATAATGGTATGGGGTGATGTTTAATAATGTTTTATCTTAGAGGTTACCTAAAAATCAATTTGCAGCAAATGGCACTTCATGTGCAAATGATTAGTTTAAAGGCAGAGTATTTTAATGTCAATTTTTATTAGGGATGACAGGGAAAGAAGATACAAGGTGAAAAGCAGAGGCAATGTTTTCTTGTGAGGGGAACAGAGGTATACAGTCATGCAAAGATCATGCATATTAGCCAGAATTTTATTAACAGTTACCTTAGCTTTCTTTTCTCGTTCCCATGCTTTCTGGGATTTGAAGAGAGAGGGCTGTGTCTCCCCCTCCTTCCTGTGCAATAAATAGTTAACAACATGGGCATTTTCAATGTCCTGGGGCAGTCCTTTGAGTTAACAGTTAACATAGGAGACACACATTGTTGGTTATTGTTTCAGCCACTCTTTCTGCAGACTCACAAAAGTATTCTGGTTCATGGTTGGCAATTTCACACTCAGAAGGATTTCTGTTAGCCAAAAGGACTAGGTTATTATTGTTATTTCCTTAATGTCAGCATAGGTTCTATAGGCTCTGGCAGAAATGATGAGGACAATTGGTCTTCCCCGTGCCTGGGATCTGACTGTTGCACAGATTTAATAGTTCCATCAGTTAAACTAAATAAATATGTATAATATATCTATATATGCATATAGATTTAATGAAATCTGCATAATTTGTTTGTTGCCGTCAGACTACCAAAAGTTTTGGAAACACATACTGATGTCCGTTGCCTTAGCAGAAGTTGCAGTAACTCTATTTACTTAGCGTTATTTTTTTGGATGGGCATATTGACTGCTGTAAGTGACATCAAACTCAGACTGAAAGTTTCCAAACTGAGACAAGCTCTGCCAAAACAGAAAGAATTCTGTTATTGTTGAACTCTAGATGCCTAACATGTAACTCTCAAACAGCAGTGCTGTGTTTTGGGAAATACTGATCAACTGGGACCCAGAATCAGGCAACAAAAAGACATTGCTGGCTCCAAACAGCAAATTCCCTTCTGAAAGGGCAAAATGAAAGGAGGTAAGAGATGTTTACAGAGTGCTTGTTATTGCTCCTTCCGTACACACTTCTAAATATGCAGTTTCCTATTTGAAAGGATTTCTCAGCTAGGTAAGACTTATATTTCTTGCAACTGATCAAACTAGAGGAAAATAAAGAGAGGAATAAGATCAGTGTGGCTAGTAAGAATGAGAGTGATTCTAGAGCATACCATCCAACTTTGATTATATTTTGCAATTTACTGTAAATACCCTTATGATACTTTCATATTTTTAGGGGAATTCTTCAAACTTTTGCTCAGCTAACGTCCATGGGAATTTATGTGAATAATGCCCTCAAGATTCTTGATGTGGAAATAATTATCCTCCTACTGGATGCTACCTTGTCAGCCTGTCTAGTACTACCACAGATTTCTCTGTGTGCTCAGCTAGGCCAAACCTAGAGAAATGAAGCTGCATGAAGCTGCTTTGCTTTTCCTCTGTCCTAAGGACTGTATACTTCTAAAAACTGCAAACTTCATTCCTAGACCTGGGAATGACTGACCAAATAACTGACTCTCTCTTCCCCCCTCCGCCTCTTTTTTTTTCTGATTAATATCTTAGATGTGTTGTTCATTCGTTCTTTTTGGTGTCTGCTGCTGTCACTTCTTGGAATAAAAATCTACAAAGAAAAATACTTGCCTACTTGCTTCAAAATGATAATATTTCCAATAAATGCTCATTTGCTGCCTTTGCTCACTTCTGTTTATTTAAGGAATTACCAAGGTGTTGTAAAGGATAACTCGTAATTGGGAGTCTGGGGATGTACAATGTGACAAGATGACGTTGTCCACTCTGAGATACAAACAATGTAGACTTTGCTGCTGGCACTGTGCTGATTGGTAGGGCCACCCTTCTCCTAGTGGTGGTGTGAGCAAAGCTGGCAAATGGAAGAGGACAAGCGCTGAGCACCGCAATTCTGGTAATGGCAATGGTTGCAGGGCATCAGTGCTCCCAGTCTTGCCTTCAGGGACATAAAAGCTCACATGTAGCTAGTCAAGAAACAGACATGTATCAATAAAATAAAGCCAGAGCGTAATTAGACAATAAAGCACAACAAACAGTGCATTTCTAGGGAATTACAACATGCCTTGGGTGGAGTTACAAGGCATGAGGCCAAAGGTTGGATGGCTTTAATCACCCAAGACACACAGAAAACCCCTAATGCCGACAGTGCTAGAGAAAGGAAGAGTGGGATGGTGTGGGCAGTCTTTCTGCATGCAATTTAGAAACCAGGTTTTGATTTTATCCTATTTGGGTACAGAACTGCCTGTATCTCCTGCATGCCTTGTGCTGTGTATGGCCTCAACTGGTTAACCTACCAAGACTGCAGAATGACACCGGCACGTCCAACCACCTAGTCACTTGTTTAGCACCAAAGCAGATCTAATGTGTGGAGCAGAAAGTTGTACCCTGGGTTGAGGCAGTTTTTTCCAGCCTCTATGCCTGGGCTGGGATTTCCATGAGTAGAGCTCAAGAGCAATGAGAGCAGCTGCTAACTCTGGTATGGGGAAAAGGTAACTGTGAACATGAGAGGATCCCTGGGTTGCTGTAAGCTGAACTGTTGAGGGGTCTGTGCTGAGGCTAAGACTGGGGAGCCTTGAGGTGACATATTTGGGGTAGCAGACATCCTGTGACCTTGGACTTGGCTTGAGAGGCCCAGAGGATGAGCTGGAAATCAGAGTTATATTGTCCAGTGAGGTGGGACAAAAGATGAGTGAGACCATTTCAATGCTTTTCACTGTGGATGATTAAAACATATTTGTGATAACAGCAAGTGTCCTGATGGTTACTATTGTACTTCTGTACAGGGGGCTGTAAACTTTCAAGGAGATGGGGGTGAGATGGCCAGCTTCTTCCTCTTCATGTTGATCTTCTCCAAGTGACCTTTCTAAGGATCTGAAGCTTTCCCAAGGGGTAGGTACGAGGCAATGCTTGCAGCTGCAGTGTTTCTCATACCTTGTGTTCTTCCTCCTCCCTTATCTTCTGGCATTTGGCTGGAGAGATAGAAGACTTCTGCCGAGAGAAGACTTCTGCTGAGAACTGCGACTGGCAGCAGGGTATCGGCTCTCAGTGAGGGGCAGAAGCTAAACTCAGGGTGCTCACTGCAGTAGCAGCTCCCAGGAGGGTGCGAGAGTAACAGGCTCTTGGAGAAGAGGTCTTGTGAGGTGGGAGCCTTTGTGTCACGCTGGTAATAAAGTGTTCAAAGACGGAACATGCTGATTCACAGAAACTGAGACTGTTTGTGGGAAAGGGCTGGCTTTCATAGCTATCTTGACTTGAGAAGTATTGTGGAAAAAGTTTTGGAACTGTCAGAATGTTTTGGTAGTTTCTAACTGAATGGCTTTCTCATTCAAAATTACTTTTTGTTTCGAAAATTAAACTTAATAGCATATTTAAGAAGTTGCATTGAAAAGATGTTTTGAAATTGTCAAAGCAAAATGTTGGCCTTGAACTCCAGGTTTTTTTTCTTTGCTCTGGGTCTTTAGCTTTGGAAATTATTTAAATCTTTCCTCCCACTTTGAAGTGTGGAAAAAAATATTGATATCTAGAAAACCGTTTACTGTTCTCTCAGCTTAACATAATGGGCTGTGCCACTTCAACATGGAGTAGCCCCATTTAAAAACAACAAGTTTCTAATAAATTCACTTAAAAAAATAAATAAAACAATTCTATTGCTACATAAGCCACCTTTTACTGCTGCAATTAGTCTCCCACAAGTACAACCAGGTTTTCTGATTTTAGGCTTACAATGATTACTGATGATTGTAATGCACTCAAAAGAAACCAAATGCAGATGGTTAAGTTTGAACAATGTTTTTCTCACACAGTATTTAACGTTCAAGAAAGTCATAAAACAAAGAAGTCCCAATTCAGTACTGTGCAGCATGTCCTGCTGATGTGTTTATTTCTGTTGCCTGGATTTTAATCACTGGGATGTGCTCACTTCAAATGTGATGCTAAACATTGCCCGTTATTATAATGCATTTCCCAGGAAAGTGCATTCTGACTAGCATGCAAAGCACAGGAGAAAAACATAGGGGGATTGGGATTATTATTATTTTTTTTTTTTAAACGTGGCCTTAAGAAAAACAATGGTTCATTCTTTCAAGCCCTGGCTCCTGAGTCCTATTTATACTGTTACCAGTTTGGCAGAGGGAAAGGGCCTTCCAAACCAGTGTGAATTACAGTTGTACCTACGGCCCCACAGTGCCAGCGGGCCATGCTCTGAGTGTGAATTCAGCTCCTCACAGCTCACTGTCGTACGTTCTGCCACCACCGTGCCAGGAAGCTTCATGGCGTGGCTCACAGCCTTACCAATGTGCTTAGTCAAGCTTGCAGGGCCCGACTCCCAGTCCCCATCTGCTCTGTGCGGACATTAAAGACGTCGCTATGCTTTTTCCTAAAAGTAGTGGTTTGTTGCAGAGTTCTTGACTATAATTATGTCCCACAGTAACTGTTGTGCAGCAAGACATGAGTCAGTTGGCTAATTCCAGTCCAGCAGTGGTTGTGTTTTGGTGATGAGGCAGATTTTTGGAGCAGTGAGTGAGTTATATAGCGAAGTCTCGTTACTGACATCGTTAGGTTAGCTGGGCTCACTGGTTCGGCTTGTGTGATAGAAATGCTTCTGATCTCAGTGATGTTGGGGTGCTGCGGTGACATAAGATGTATAGAACAGATATGATTGCTTTTTTTCTTTATTTGTAACATTGTTGGCACCCTTGCAGGAATAGGTGTAGGCTCAATCTATTGCATTAAAATGATGGTGGATGGTGAAGGTGGGTGGAAGGTAAAGCAGAATAGCTACAGGGGAAGGGTGGCAGATTTCCAGTGTGCCCATATTGAAACTAAGGCAAAATATTTTTTTTGCTAGGACTGGCTAGAACCTCAGCATCAGCTCTGACTCAGTCAAGCACAAAACCTGTTCATTCTGTGACTCTCCCCACTTTTAGTGCCTTCCAAGTATTTTTAACCTGGGAAGCTTTATGACAGTAATATCTTGGAACGTAAAACATTATTGTCCTACACTGTGTGCTCGGGACTTTATCATTACAGCAGAACACCAAAAGCAGCAGGTTGGCAGATTTGCTGCTGAGCTGGTTGGGTGCCTCCATGTCAGTAGTCCATGTTACATGTGTTACCGAAGCCCAGCGCTCCCTGCTTAGCATGGAGGTACAGAGAAAGAAAAGAAGTGCTGTTGGCAAACATTATCAGCTAGTTGTTCTTGTCTGCGATTTCATGATGTTTAAGGCACAGCGGAGCTTTTTTCTCATTAGTAAGAGTCAGTATGCAGAAAACAGATCTCATGAAGTGCTGGTGTACTGTGTCACCCTGTTCCATCTTCATTTCGGCATCACCCACTCCTGCCTTGCCTGAAAAGTTACACACTCTGCAGGATGCCTTGGGAAGACGGATTGTTTTCATTTGCAGAGAGGTTTGCAGCAGAACACTTTTAAAATGACATTGTAAGAAATTGCTACAGTGCAAGACCTGCTCTGACTTGTATTTATATAAAAAGAGATCAGGGTTAGGATTTCTAGTTGGAAGAAACCCATGATTTTACTAGGACACGGGGGCTCATTCTTCTCTCTTGGCATGCCATGCTCTCTGCAATCTATTTGAGAGGCAGTAAAGGCAGTAATAAAGTGGCAATCAAAAACAATGCTTCAGTAGTCCTGAGCCGCAGTTTGTGGGATTTCATTTGGAAGTTATTTACCTAACCCCCTCCCACACAGTTATCTGTCTTAGGCACCTACACGAGTCTCCTCTTTGGAGTACTTGAGGCTATCAGAATCTTAAATTTAGTTCTTTCTTGCAGCAGCCTGTTATTATTGGGAAGGGGAAGTGCAGAGAGTTAAGGGTATATGGGCACTTCAGGTATGGAGTACAGAGATGGCAGTAATGACTCCGGAGCCAGGAGCCATACTTTTGCATTAGTGCCACATTATACTAGGTTGACTTACCCTCCTAAGAAGACGCCTGTATTTCTCAGGGATGTGTTGGGGGGCTGTCCTGCCACCAGATCTGAGTGAACATCCCCATGTCTCTGCACCGCAGTGTGCTGCACTGCAGCCAAATGGTGCCTGGGGTGGGAGGTGGGGGGGGTCGGAGCTGTCACTGTTTACGTGCTCTGAAGTACAAAATAGATATGCCTGAGTGACTTACCTCACAGCAGCTGAACGTACCTCCTGAGGTCCCTTCCAACCTGAATTACTGTATGATCCCGTTATCCTACATTTCACAAATCCAGAGCTATTGCTGCAGCCACGAGGCAATCCTTTCCTTCACCCCGCAGTTGGGGTTACTTGGCTACACCGACAGTAGGACAGTAGCTGACACTGACAGCAGTGCTTCTCACCTGGTAGTACAGCTGAGCAAATAGCTCAGAATGAAGTTGATGTATTATCTTTTATTGGCAGGTATATAATAAAAGCAAGATATGTATGAGTTGGTCATAATTTTCTCACATTCATTATTTTACATATTTTAGAAAGCAGTCTTTCACGGATCTTTTCTCCGTGTGTTGGTTCTGTGAGCATCACAAGGCTTCTTGATTGCTACTTTGCAATTAGGTACTAGGACTTTCAACGTCTTGTTTCTGACTTAGCTGGGACAAGTTCACAGCGTTACTGGCTTTTATAATCCTGAGTGGATAGGTTGGATGCTTTCTCTTACTCCTCAGGATGGCAAGATTGACATATACTTTCTGTAGTTTTTCATGCCAGTAGATACTGACCTGGATGTGTCAAAGAAAGGCTGAAGAGAGGATGGAATGAACTTAAAATTCAAAATTATACACACAGAAGAGATTTGTTTCTCAGTTTCCTCTGTTTTACATTACTGCTCTGGAAGTCCTTTTCCTTTCCGCTCTCTGTATTTTTGCACATGTCTTCTGTTGGGCAGGAACATATTTAAAGGGTAGAGCTGAACAGCAAGTGATAGAAATACTAGAATGTTTTTTATATTCATAAGTAGTCTTCTGTGTCTGGAGAATGATAGATTTAAGGTCCTAAGCTAATTGGTGTATACCTAACTGGTGGAAAATTGGGACACAGTTGACCATGATTATGAACTTCTGCAGAGCATTTCCTTCAGTTTTTCACTCTTCCAGAATTGTGGTGGGATTCTGTGTTCCTTGCTCAAGCAAAGTCCTGCTGTGCAGCTGAGTCAAGGTAATGGGCTATTGCCTGAATGGAGTCTGCAGCATTTAGAAATATAGGGCCAAGCAGATTTTCTACTCTTTATTAACTTACTGTGGGATTTGAGCACATCCTAATCTTTAATACATTTCTCTTTGTAACATACTTTGGGATGGAGGAAAATGTTAGCTTCCCAAATCTGCCTATTGGGAATTAACATGGGGAGAAGTGAAAAACTTCAAAACATTCAGGTTTCCAGTGGTACAGATGGGACCTTACTCAGGTGCCTCACCCTCATAGCCGATAGTTAGGCATTTTTAAAAATGCCCCTAGAGATGTCTTTCTGAAAATCAGCGACGTGGCAGAGCAGGGACTTGAACCCACCCTGGTGTCCCAGATGCTTAGCTAGTGCTGCAAATGCTGGTTTATCCTTCCTGTCCTAACACTGTACTTAGTCTGTCACTGCTGCCTTTGATTTAGAAGAGCCGCTCTGAATAGAAAGACTGTACTCAGGGTGAGTAATGGTGGTGAAATTAGTCTGTCTCTTTAGTAGCTGATTTTTAAGCCTGAAAAATCTGGCATCTTCACAAATTGTGAATCAGTGCATCCAGCTATAGATGTTATCCTCTGCAAACTGAGGATCCCGTACCCAGCCATACTGCTGTTGAACTACAGAAATGCTATCTGAACGTGATTCCTATTTCTACGGCATCCAGAAGATACTTGCTTTCTCTTTGTAGAAGCAAAAGATCAGAGAAGGTAAAAAGCAAACTAGAGTAACACCAAGGAAGGAGGAAAAAATGTGTTCGAAAGAGCTCTGTCTCTCCCTGGCTTCCTGCTCCCTCCCCCTGCCCCCCGCCTCCTCTTCCTTCTGTCTCTAAGGGTTAAATATGCAGAGGGAAAAAATTGCTAGACTTTATGTCTGTGCTTGGTGGGAACTATTAAATTACGGCTGGATGTTTTTAATTATGCCACACATAAATGCCTGAGCACAACAGTGTTTTAATCCAAATGTGAGCCTCATTTATGTGTTCTGTGTTTGCTCTGAAATGCACTGGCTGGCACTTGTTTGTGGTGGCCCCTTTGTGGCATTGTAACAGTGTGGGGTTTTTCCCCCCCCCGCTTTTTTTTTTTTTTCCCCAAGTGCGAGGATGGGAGCTAGTGCTGGCGAGGGGGAAAGGAAATGGGTAATAAAACAGAGAGCTAAGCGGCTCACTGGAGCCAGCGATGCTGGGATCTGGTTAATTGCTCCGAAATGAAAAAGATTCGGGGGTTTTCATGAAATCCCATAGGTGCATTTGCCAAGCCTCAAATATTAGATTGAATTACAGTTTCTAATTCCTCCCCCCCTTTACCCACAGCCATGTGTCTTATTTCTTCCTAAGGCTTGTCCACTTTTCAGAGAAATGAATATAAGAGAGAAGCTCAGTAAGGACTGCCTGCCTGCTTGTTTTACACCTTCCCCACCTACGTCTTTTCCTAATCCTACCTTTTATTAAAAAACAAGAAATCCACCTCTCTCTCCTCCAGTGTATCCCAATCTGTTTGTGGATTTGAGGTTGAAATGTTGCCTATGTATTCTGCCTCACAAGGGGCTGTGGGGAAGGCGTACCGAGGAAGACTGTCTCTGTCCCTTGTTCTCTACACCCACACACTAGCTAAGCATAATATAATCCTTTTCTGCATAGCCACCAAGACTTGTTTTTTTAAAGGGGCTTTGACCTGTCCCTCTCATTTTCAGGAATAATTTTACATTGGCAGTTAGTTGTGCCGGCATTTTCACTATCCCACAACGGGATTTCAGCACCTGATTTGTGGGTGTAAGGGGACTTCACCGGGAAATTACGTCAGTGCCCTGGCTCAGAGGAGTAGCTGTCTCCGACATCAAATCCTTAAGTGGTAGGATTGGCACCCACAAAACTGAAGCTGGAGCTGCGACGCTCCTGCGTATAAATTATATCCGCAAATCAAGATGCAAGCCCCTTCTCTGGCAGTTACTGTGTTTTGTTAACCAGTGAACAATGTATATTTTCTCAGTCTGGACGTTTCAAGATTACAAAAAGTGCACCTTGGTTATGAGGCTGGTATCTGATCCAAGTGTTGTTTCTCTTCTTGTGAGGAACTGGAAATCTTTCCTCTTTCTTCCACCCCAGAGCTGGGAAGGCCCTCTGAGTCACCTTGGTCTGTCCCAGCCTTGGAACAGACCTTTCTGCTGGAAATTTCTCTGGCATGTGTTTCTGAGCTGATCGCTCTGGTGCTGTCAGCATCCTCCCCCAGGCAGATAATTCCGATGCACTTCTTCAGGGCTTTTTTTTCTTTTTTCTTTTTTTT
>VYXH01009287.1:146949-165291 GCA_013397275.1 Burhinus bistriatus | reverse complement strand
ACTTTTTCTTTTTTTTTTTTTTTTTTTTTTTGTCTTTTGCTTTTGTTTTGACCTTCTTTTTGTGTTTTGGGTAAAGGTATTCCTGCATGCCAGCTTCGGTTGGCTGGCTCAGTCCCTCAATCCTCCTGGAAGTTGTTGTTTCCTACATTCCTGTGTTATTTCTCACCTTCCTCATACCATTTATTGGTGGAAGCTCTCCTGGAAATGAGTGTGTGAAATGTTCTTTCAAAATTTGCATGCACATTAACAATTAAATGTAAGTTCCCCCTTTCAGTCTGCTGTGATTATTTTAAGTAGTTTAAAATTAAAAGCCACGTTTCCCACTCAAAGGCAAGGATTTGTGAGCCACTGTTTAGCTGGCAATGTCTACCCAGCTCCTCACGCAGCCTCTGCCGTTCGGCGCTACTCTGGGCTGCCTAGCTTAAGACAGCAGAGCAGCTAAGGGCATGCTCTAGTAAAGCATGCTTTGATACTTCTGCTGTTTCCTTGTACGTGATCTCATGATGCATTGCTGTGGGGAGATCTAGCTGTTCTGCCAACTCGTTTTCAAGAACTGGTTTCAAAGAGAATGGTTTTAAATTGCTCACTTGGGGGGTCATTTATTGTCTATTTTTTTTTGTGCTGGGTCCTCAGGCATTCGAGGGTGAAATCTCTATTGTTCACCCCACCTCCAAAATGATCAGAAATCACGGATTTTTATTTAGCCACCCACTGTCTTTTGACCTGAATACTTCAATTTTTATTTCCCACCCAGTCCCTTCCTAATGTTAGCCACAGTCTTCCCATCTCGCTCTCACCCTGTAGGGTAAGGAAATGTGGTTTCATCCATGAATGACATTAATGCCATTGTGTGAATCATTAGTGGATCCAGCATCACAAGCCCTAGGGGATCAAATACTTGCAAACCACTAGAGAGAGATTCTAATATCAAATACATGGCAGGAATCATCCTAGCTCGAAGAAAACAAAACAACCCTATTTAATACCCAGAGAAGGTCATGGTGCTTAGAGAGAGCAGGAGAGCTTGTGTAATGGCCTTGAGGGGCCCAGTGGCAACCATCCTGCTTCTCCCTCCTGTCCGCAGCCCCTCTTCCCTCCCCTCCCCTCCTCCCTGACCGGCTCCCTTTCCAACCAGCTAACCAGTTTCTTCCCACTTGTGGCATATAATGGCAGTATTTGAAGCCCTGATGAGGCTGTTGCCTTGTTCTTCCTCAAAACAAACAAACAAAAAGTCAAGATGAAGCATGACTAACTCAGAAAAAAATTAATAAAGACAGAAACTGAGCTTTTGTGGTGGGGTAGGAGAGGAAGAGCTGAACACCTGCTGCTCTGCTCCAGTGCCATCCGGATTGCCCCGGAGGCTGCTATTAATTCTGCCTTTGCTGGCCTGTGTGCAAGTGTTTCTGCTTTGCCTTAGCTCTGGGTAGAAGAGAGCAGAGGGTTGTCTCACAGCCCCAGGAAAGAGCATAAGATGTAACCTTGTGATTACTTGCTGGCACCTCTGATGATCCCAGCGCTTAAGTAGGTGTTCAAAAAATGGGTTTTTTGGGGTTTAGTGGCAGGTGCTCACATTTGAAAATTTGGCCAAACATCTGCTGGGATGTAAACACACAAAGCGTATTTGGCTGTTGGCTCCTGCAGTATGCATTACCTGTGTGAGAACAGGAATACTGTGCAAAAGCAGAGAAAACAGATGGGAGTGCTCTGTTATGCATAACAGGACACAGACTTCTCTTAATGACCTCATCATGCTAACCTTGAAAAGAAAATTCAAAGGTATTGCAAACTCTTCTTCTGTGGAAACAATTATTCACAAATATCAGGCATCAATACTTGACATTCACTGCAAAAATTAGGTGGTTAATAAATATGAACAGTCTATCCAAGTAGTTAGCTGGCATAGCTAGATCCTGCTCTGGTGCAAGTGGATGTGTAAAACATCTTAATGTAGCTGTTGAAATATTTGTGTAAAATTGTATTTTTTTCAAGAACCTACATTTCATTTCTCTTCTGTTGTGCACTATGAATTAAAGTATTGGAATATGGGAATCTCCAGTCCCAGAGGGTGGTTGTGGGAGCAGAACTGAAGGGAGGGCTAGTTAATTTTATCAAGTATACAGAGCAAGCTTGAAAGAAATTGAAATCAGCTAGGTTGGTTTTAATTGTATTCAGGTCTGAAACTCTTTGCAAAGTAAACCTGATCGTTTGTATTAGAGTTATTACACGCCATCTCCAGAGCTATCAGAGGTGACAAAGCAATGAGGAGTGGAAAAGTTAAAGTCAGTATTCTGAGAAATATCAGGTAACACTCTGCATTTTCAAACTCTTCGATGCTGACATCTGTAAACAGAGATTCAGTAAGTTTACTTTTTGAAGCTCATTACCACAGTGAACTTGTTAGTTCTCTGGTAACTATGAAGGTTTTGCCAGCAATGATGTCAGAATTAAAAGTATGTGTGCAACAGATAAGATAAAAGGTGCCTTTTTTCTTCTTTGAACATTGAGAGTTTTCTGGTTGTAGTTTCTTGAACTTGTTGAAGTTAATACATGATAACACAAACTATTTTGGGATGGGAAAAATAATCCTTCAGGCACAACAACAAAAAAACAAAATAAAGAGAAAGCACCTCCTACCCAGACCCTAAGTGTACGAAAGATTGATTTTCTGTGTGCAAGATTAAATGTCTTAATTTATTAAGCAAAAACTTACTGAAAAAAGAAAAATGATAAAAATAATGTTTAATCCATGCCTATGGCTGCTACAGAGTCTTTCTGAATAATGGATTTTTTTCTGCACATCAGTGTTATTGCAAAACTGGAAAAGCACCAAAGGAATCTTTTGCTTGCTGTATGAGCCTTAGGAAGTTAAGTACTGAGATGAGGCTAGGTTATGTTCTCCCAAACTGTGAAACTTACTTAGATAAAAATGGGGCTGAAAATGGCTGTATAAGGTAATAGACAGGCACAAGCCCTCACTGGTAAAATTTCTCATCAGAATCGGCCGTGTTCCATTATTTATCAAGAACTTGGAAATGCTACCATGTTTTAAAAAATTAACTAGGTACTGTCCTTTCCTGGATACCTCTTCTAAATGCTGTATCTTTTGCTATTTCTACAGTAACTTATATGAATTATAGTATAAGTAGTGAAAAGACATTTTTAAGCGATAACTTCTATTAACAAGGTACAACATAAACAGACCTCAAGGTCTATGAGCATTCCTTATCAAGCAGAAGCCTATATGATAACTGAATAGTTTCATGGTTTCTAAAAAGCTGTTTAAATCAGTGGACTTAAAGCAACTCCTGTCAAAATCAGAGGGAATTTTACCAGTGGAAACAGAATTAAGCCCAAAGGAGATCATTTTTTCAGCACCTTTGCAACTTTTCATCTGGCACCATTGGAGCCAATGGAAAGGGTTTCACTGACTTTGGTGCATAAAGGGATGTTAGCTGTGTAATCCAAGATACCTCATGTGTGCCAAAGAATAAACGAAATTTAGAATGAGACCAGCTTTGCTGTAATGGTGATGATATAATACTCAAGAGCCAACAACTAATAACCTCTTCTTAAAACAAGAATCCATCATGAATGCTCTAAGACCAAAGGGAAAATTTGCCTCTGACCTCTGGGATTCCCTGCTGGGCAATGAAAAGGGGAGCTATATCATGCAGAAAACGATGAGGAAAGAGGAAAAGCCCTCAGGAGTGAAAAGCCTCTTTCCTTTTTCCCTCCTCCTCTCCTGGCATGGCTATCTTTACTGCTTGTGCACAATTCCATTGAGAAAAAACAGTTCATGATAGAACAAACTGAGAAAGTGCTAGTTCAGGCGACCTCTTCTTTTCTTTCATGGGTTAATGGCAACTGAAAATGAAAGGATTATTCAAGGCCACTTGGGCAATATTAAATACTGCCTATTGTGCGAGTCTAGGATCACATGTAGCCTGGAAACCAAAGGCAGCAAACCGCATTAGGTTAGTGTAGGTGGACACCTAGGTTATGAAACAGGGAGTTGTTGGGTTTGCTTGTCAGTAGTTTGAGAATTGCCTGTTTTGAAGATGGAAATGAAATAAATGGTGGTTTGCAGTTTGTCTTTCTGAAGTCCCATAGGAATAGCCATGATACTCAATTCTCCAGAAAGTGTCTTAGTGACCATTCTCTACGACCTCCACCTTCAGTGGACTTCTGCTGAAGATACAAGAAATCAAATTTAAATCAAGTTCACTTTTCATTCTGTGTACTGATATGGGGCTGAATTGGGAATTGTAGCCTGTGTTTGTTACCCCTTTCAGAACAACGGGAAAGCTTTCCTTACCAAATCCATTCTGCTGTGTTTTCCTGCATGTTCATTAAAGGCTGTGGGTCAAATAGAAACAGTTTTCAAGCCTTTGGAGGGCTGCTGGGAAACACATTTCACAGCCTGGCAGGACCTGGGGGAAATAAGAACTTAAGCGAGCATACTCTGGCGTGCATCCCTGTCTGTGCTGGGACAGGAGCTGCCTTTCGAGTATCTCACTTTGGCTTTTGCCTCTCTCTGTATCAGCTAAAGATTCTAACTGCTCTGTATCTCCAGTTTTGGACCGATACAGGTATGCCAGTGTCACTTCATCTGCTGCGAGAACGCTAAATTGGAGAAATGAGCTTTATATTAACTTGCTGAAATGAGATACATGCTTATTCTGTTACCACATGAATGTGAGTTGCATAGATGGAGGCTTGCTGTAAGACCTCTTGATGTTCTCAGATTTATTATCTGACATTTGATTGTGCCCGCGGAGCTTTACATTTCTGGGCAATCATGTCCATAAGAAAGGGCAGGGGTATGAAAGTGTGTATCCCTAGTGTAAAGCAGTGTAGACATCCCTGAACCACCATAGGATGAGCTAGCTCGGGATCTGAAAGATTTAGTATAGCTCTAGAGCTGAGATAATTAGTCCTCCGGGGGGTGGGGGAAGGACGCAGGGCTAGTTTGCTTTGGTGCCATACAGTACTAACATGACTACTGCTTGTAGGGTCCAAGCTAGTGACGGTGCATGATGCTGTGTCAGAAGGAGGGTGGCACAAATTTCCTTGGAACTAGATCTGGAAACCTCTTTGCATTAGATGGTGTATTGTATGAACTGACATTTGTTTGGATGAGTTGGGTGGAAGGATTTAATGTCAGTCTGAGAACTTCCAGTTTTAACACACATGGTTTGTGGGAAGCCACTGGTCTTGTAGTACCCTGTAGAAGAAGAAGCTTCACTGATATTGTTTGGAAAATGACTGAAGGAAAATAAACACAGAAATAAGCAGCAGAAAACCACTGCATTTTTTTTTGTACTTGAGAGACCGTGTTGGTAGATGGCCTCCATCCCAAATTCTGCTAGCTAATTCTGCAATCCGTGCACCCCTGTGCTTCAGGAACCTGGTTACTAGTGATCTTGTGTAAGAGCTTTTGTTAGGGGTGGACATTACACAATGTTGGTGTCGTATGGGACTTGTGACTCTCTTCTTGAACAGACTAGGTATTCTTTACTTCTGAAGAAGATAAGGGCCAAATCACAGACCATTCCCAAACATACTGGTCACATTACATTGTGTTCTCCAGTTACAACTCTGGGTTCTTGATGCAAAAGGGACACAGAAATCATTTAACCAAGCAACGGGGAGTGGGAAGCACATACCTCTGCCCAGAACACTTTGTCTGTGTCTTCCCGCTCACTTCTTTGTCTCTGGTAAACCCTTACTGCTTCTTTCTTCCTTGTTTGTTACATTTTTGGATGTCTTGCTGCGTCGATATTTCCTATTCTGGATATCTTGTGTCTTACTAAGAACAGAAAAAAATGGGTGGAATGAGAATTTCTATGATTTTCATGTACAGATGTTGGTGGAGGGTTCCTGATGTTTAGATGTTAGTTAAATAAAAAAGCCTCTGAACCCAGGCTAAGGCTTTTCAAATGGGCCCAGGCTCACTTTCCCCTTTTATCTGACCTTTATTCTTTCAGGCTAGGAGACATTCTTTCCCATGTGTTAAGGAGTGATTGGTTTCCTTCCCAGTCTGGATCTACAGCAGTCTCCTGAGTTATTTTGTCTAAGGTCCTTGTAAAGAGAAGCAGGAATTTGTGTTCCCCCTCTCTCACACAGAAGTGAGGGTCTTGTTCTTGTTGTCTTTGCTTTGAGCAGTGGGGAGGAGAAATTCCTTCTTGACAGCTGAAAGGACAGACAATTCAGAAATACAAATATGTAAAGGAGGGTGGGGGGTTCATTCTTTTATCACACCGGTGTAACTCAGCAGTGGGGTCAGAGTAACCTATGTTGTATCACTTAACAAGAAATCCATTTGCCCCCATGCCCATCTTTTCTCACAGGAGTTTGTCTCAGTTATGTCCCAAATTCTTGTTGGACTGCTCTTCTCATGCCAGAGCATTCTTTGGAAGGAAACCCTGGCCAAAAGGAAAGAGTGACAGGCTTCAGCAGGTCCCACAAGCAGCAGGAGGCAGATAATGGAGACAAGTGCTCTGGAGAGCCCTACCCCAAGGTTTGGGCGCAGGGAACACCAGACCCAAGGCTGTGGTGTTTTTACAAACGGGTGTATTGGAAAAGGGATAGCTATTTAACTGGCTATGCTGAACATTACACAGCTAGTGCTAACTATAATATACTCTGAAAACTCTAATAACAAATTTTGACTGGATTTATGAGTTGTAGGACAGGAGCCAAGTTAGCTCTTACTCAAACTTGATGTGTTTGGAGCGATCTCATCTTTATATGTCTGGAACTTTGTTTTTCTGACTTGGTTTCTTTGTATCTTCAATAGTTTTTATCAAACTGTAACAATGACATTCTTTCTCTAACTTGGCTTAGGGTCAGAAAATGGGCTCTTAATCATACATGTTTTGTTTAATGGGCTTTTCTTTTAATTTTCTTATTCAATTAACAAAGATTCCCTGTCTTTAAAATTTGCAATTACCCTTTTCCTGCCTACTCAGGAAGTGCTTGGCTCCTATTTTTCAGAGTTTTAACTTTTCTATTAATTTGGTAGCTGTGATAGCACTTGCCATCTCAGAAACGTGTGTGCGCTCACCCGGGTGCCCTCACTCACCCACCCACTCACATATAATGGCATCTTTAAGGTGTCCATAGAGGCAAATCTGATAGCACTGCATACAACAGGGGCCACCTAACCTCTGGTGTAAGTCACTGTTCTCTGTTTTTTGTCACTTTGCCCACTCCCCTTGCAGAAACTTCTGTGTCAAGTTGACTTCTACACATGGAAGGTTTCAGTGAAGTTACTTTAACCCTTATCAAGAAGGGGGCAAAGGGTAATAATAAGTAATTTTGGCCTATGACAGTATTATTTTCTCTCTCTTTGTTTCTTTCTCCGTCTCTGTTTTTCTGTCTCTGTCTCTCTCCCCATTTCTTTTCCTGAGAGATCTTACATTTTCCTGTCCTGTAAAAGTCGACACAAATCTAACTGACTTATGAGCAAATTATCTTTATACCTGCTCCTTGGATCACATCAGATGTCTTCTGCTAGAGTTCCTGAATATTCCTTGTACGGATCACACAGCTGGCTGTGGTTCAGTGAAAGTTTACAGAGTTAGCGAAGGATGATCTCCTATATTAAAGGCACTGGTCTAAAGTAATGTTAGAACTGTGATATATCTTTGGATCTACCACAGACTTCATATCTGATAGATGTCAAAATGACCCTATGGGATGTAGGAAAGATTACATATAATTTCTATAAATGTAAAACTTACTAAAACATTGCTTCTAAGAGATGTGTGAATATTACTTCCACACTTAATGATAATTTTGTTTGTAATTTTTGTTATTAGTAACTTCTTCACTAAAAGCAATGATTATGCCCTATGATAATATTATACACCCACTCCCTCCATATTTTTATTGGCCATTTTACTATCTGTTGGCTGAGATAAATTTGAGAATTTTTTAAAGATACATGAGATTTTTATACTTCCAGTTATGAATTAAAGGCATAATTAAGGTTTAGATGCTCTGAAAATGTGTATCCTCACTGAAACAATACCTTTTTGTATCATATTGCTCATTGTATATTGAAAGTAATTATAGGTAATTTGATTCAGAATGGATAGTCATTTCTGGGTTTTGTTTTCCGGAGCATTTTTTATCCCAGGCAATGATACACACTCTCTGTTGTAACACCTTATAACTGCAAGTGGGGTTTTTTGAATATATGTGCCCAAAGCTGTATCTGTAGAGAATACATGTATATCCGACAAAAGCCAAACCAAATCAAGGTGTGTGATGTAAATATGTATGTACATAGCACATGTATATGATATATATGTGATTTATTATAGCATCTAGCTGTATGTATTGTACCTGGGCAAGGAGTTGGAAGATCCCAGTAATTCCATGGCCTGATTCACCATTGCATTGTGGTAGCTTTGCAGTGCTTTGGTCATGCAAAGTAATTGTAAACCTGGCTTTACTGGGCAGTTAAAGTGGGTTTACAGCTGTCTTGTGTCAGGAAGCTGAGCGAAGCAGGCAATGAATGAATCCAGCACAAGACTCCTACTATTTCGGTGTGGTGGAAGCCGCTCACCAGGCAGCCTTCCCACTGAGCTATCTCACCGAGAGCGGAGCAGGGTGATAGCTGAAGCAATTTCTGCTTCCACAGTACAATACAATGAGATCATCTGAGACTTTCCGTGAACCTCAGCATGTCAAAATTTGGTTGCAGGAGCAGTCCTGCTCGCTTACGAGTCTGATCCTACTCAGCGGGAGCGAGTACCACCACCCCGTCGGCCTCCACTCTGCGCAGAGCGGTGTGGGCTGCGGTGGGTTTCTGCGCTTCGCTGCTGGGGTGGCTGCCTTGTCTTCTCACCTACCGAAGTGTCTGCATCATGTTGGCACTACGGAATGGGACTGGGGAACCTCCAAAAGGGAGAGAGGATGAAGCAGGTAGAAATAGCCCTGCCCACATTGCTTTTCAGCCTCTCTTTCTGAAAAGCTGTGCTTTTTCTTCCGGAGGGTAGCGCTGGAGGGCAATTGGTGCTTTTGCGCCTGGTAACTCTTCCTTTGTCCTACTCAGCTCTTCCTCCATCGCTGCTGCCAAATAAAGGCCGAGCTGTACTACAGCTTGCCCTGGGGTGTCCAACCTCTCAACTGCAGTGACTTGCTGAAAAAAAAATAAATAAAAAAGAGAAAAGAAGTAAAATAGAAAAAAAAAAATCACNCCCCTGCTTTCCCTCCCCACCCCGCTGTCTCAATCTCAGCTGTAATCTTTTCTACATCTTGCAGGAAAAGAGCTATTTCTGGCAGCTCTGTCTCTAACACTCGCCCCACTCAAACTGATTTAATGGAGATTTATAGACGCGAGGCTATGCAGCTCTGAGGCGCTTTCCTGAAAAGTTTTTCTGTGCCCGTGTTACGTATGGAATTTATTTATTTAATGTTTGGTGTTGCAGCTACACTGTCAACTGTTAGCGTGACATATTCCACATACTTTTTTTTTTTTTTTGCACAAGGNCACCCCGTCGGCCTCCACTCTGCGCAGAGCGGTGTGGGCTGCGGTGGGTTTCTGCGCTTCGCTGCTGGGGTGGCTGCCTTGTCTTCTCACCTACCGAAGTGTCTGCATCATGTTGGCACTACGGAATGGGACTGGGGAACCTCCAAAAGGGAGAGAGGATGAAGCAGGTAGAAATAGCCCTGCCCACATTGCTTTTCAGCCTCTCTTTCTGAAAAGCTGTGCTTTTTCTTCCGGAGGGTAGCGCTGGAGGGCAATTGGTGCTTTTGCGCCTGGTAACTCTTCCTTTGTCCTACTCAGCTCTTCCTCCATCGCTGCTGCCAAATAAAGGCCGAGCTGTACTACAGCTTGCCCTGGGGTGTCCAACCTCTCAACTGCAGTGACTTGCTGAAAAAAAAATAAATAAAAAAGAGAAAAGAAGTAAAATAGAAAAAAAAAAATCACCTAAAATATAACGAATAAATGCAAAACAAAAATACACACAGAAGACGCTCTGCACACAATAGCTGGAAAGCAGGAGTGCAGCGGTGTTTTCCTCTGTCAGTGGGTCAGTGTGTTCTGTAAGCACTTCCATCCTGTCGAGTCCCTGGTTGGTCTCCACCTGCTAGCCGGCTCGCTCAAGAGGCAGCGCTGACCTGGCCGCTCCCTCATTTTGCTGGCGCCAGCGGCTTGATGGGCCTTGCACTTTGATTATTTGTGTTAACAGTTAATTTAGCACCACGGACACGTGTGCCAAAGCTGCCTCCACTTCCTGCAGCCTTCCAACAAATGGGACTTTTATNTTTTTTTTTTTTTTTGCACAAGGATTCCAGTGAAATCCTGTTACACAGCACATTTCTGGTCCAATTCATCCCAGCTGCTAACTTTACCAAGCTAAAATCTGACACCCAGGTCCAATTTCATTAAACCCCAGTCGGCATGGTTCTTTGTGATAATACTGACTCTCGTCTAAGGCAATATGTATTTTGGCTCACAGCTACAAATAAATCCTATCGTAAGTACCTTCTTCCTAGTATGCAGCATACTGCAACGGTCCAAAAAAAAGCAGCTTCTGTAAGAAGTCACAGAGAAGAGAGACCATTATAATTTATCATGATTTTTCCAAGTAAGCTCTCTGCTATCTTAAGAAATTATGTTCTCTAAAAATAAATGAGAACTGTAGTTGTATATAACACCAAAACTGCTGTTCCTGCTGTTATTCCAGCTTTGATTGATGCAGAGAAACCCAAGCTGGTATGTAGGGGGGCTATATATTTACAGCCCAATACACACAACATGTTTATTCTGTTTTACGCATTCCCAACTGCCCAAGTACTAAAATTAGCATTAAATATTCAGAACAGAGCCAGATAAACAAAAAGAAATGTATTGTTAAAATTCCCATTTCACCTCCATTATAGGAGGGTGCTTTGCCTAAGTGGTGAAGAGGGCTAGCGGTGGGACTCCTCCAGCAGGCCAGCGTCCCCGCCAGTCCCACTCAGCCCCCACATGAGATCTGGTTTTTGTGCGGATCCTCAGCCTAAGGGTTTGTTTTATTCCATCTCTTTCCCCGTTCCTGAGTGGTGACACACATGGACTGTCCCTGGTCTGCTCGCAGGGGCAGGAACCCGGATGCCCCCTGTCTTGCCAAGCACTTTGGGTGGCTGCATCTCTGCTGGCTTCAAGTGGAGGAGTCTCCTCGTCCGAGCTGCTTACAGGAGCCAGGGCATAAAGCTGTTTCTCAGCGGCTCCCCTGAGTCAAAACTCGTTTCTTTTGTAAATGAAACCGAATGAGCTAAGTGTAACCTGTGAAGAGGTCGAGCACAAATCCTGTACTCTCCTCGTCTTCAAAACAAACACTGTGCGAGCCATGATCCTGCCTGCTCCGCTGCCTCCTGCTTGTATAACAAATGGTATTTTGAAATAATGCCATGGTGTATTTTTAAATATCAAATTTTGCTGTGTTTTTAAATTGCAGCTTCCCTTTGGTCGAGAAGGTTTTATCCCTGTGTTTAACGTTTTGTTATTATGGTGTCTGCTAAGCTCCAGGACAGCACATTCTGGAGGCTGCTGATGAATGTCCTTTGCTTAGGCTGAGGCAGGTACTTTCCTGTTGGATTTTTTGTGACACCAAGGAAAAAGTTAACAAGTTGGAAGAATATAGATATTACCATACCGGATCAGACCAGTTGTGCCTTGACACCAGTGTCTTGCTATGAGAGTAGCTGATCCTGGATGACAGGTTTTTTTTAAAAATTAAACATACTTTGATTATCCTGTGTAAGGGCAGCAGTGCTGGAAGTTAAATGGGTTTTCCATTCTGTGCTATTATACAGCACATTGCTTTAGACTTCTTGGGAGTTTACATTTGTTCTGGTCAGTTATGGGGTTTTACAAAAGACCTAGGAAGTGTTGAAATTGCAAGTTCGTGTTGGACCAAGTGTTGCAGTAACATGGAGTTTCAACACTGTGTACGTCATGAACCTGTAATTTCAACACTTTCTAAGAGTCACCAGAGTGTCTCAGGCTGAACTATAACATAACTAAACGTTCCCCCCTGAACACTCAACTGTCTGTTGGTTTTTTTTTCCTGGAAAATATAATTTGAAACACCATTTGGCTGACATTAAAGAGTTTAAAATTGTTTTAATAATAATGAAAGAAAGACAAAGTAAAGGATTACTGTAAATAGAGAAACTCGCTGACTCAAGTGGTAGCGGGAGTGAGTCCTGCTGGATAAGTACAATGGACTATAGTTGCAGTTTTAATTATGGATTCACTTGCAAGGGACAGAGCTGAATTTTTACAAGCCGTCTGTGGTTATGCCTCTGCCTTATGTCATTGCACACTGGTTCTGATATCAAGTGTTAAACTCCTGCAAATGAATCTGCTATTACTTCTGCCTCTGGGCAGGATCTCCCGCAGGCTCAGCCAGAGCAAGGAAGAGAGATGCGGCGCCGCTTTGAACACGGTTTCAGGCAACCTGGCTGCCCTGTGAAGCCCACAGCAACAGTCCCAAGACATTCGTGTTGCGGCATGTGCTCTCCTTCACTAGCCTTCCCCCCTTCAAATCCTCCAGAACAAGCATCCAGGATGCAACCTCCCTTTTAAAGACATCTACCGGCCCTGGAGAAGCCAGGGCTACCACAGCCAAATAGTCACAGCTGCAATAGTGAGAATGGGCAAGACCTCCTTGCCCTGTAGACATTGTGGCTTTCTTTCCCCAACTGGCAGCCTGTGCGTTGAGTGACCCGATATTCCCATTCAGTGAAAAAAATGCCTCAGTCCTAACACAGCACAATTTGGGCACTGACTCAAAGTATTTTGCAAAGGTTGAGCAACACCTCTTTATTAGATTGAGAAAGTGAGGTATAGACAGACCAAAGCGATTGCTGGAAGTCCCCGATTAGGGCAGCAGAGGATGGAGCCCCCGTAGCCAAGTTCTTATTTGGTAGCCTATTTGGAGACACTATGTCCATGGCACTCGGCTTCCCATCATCCTGTGATGCAGGGCAAGTAGGCATAAGATGAGTTGCTGATGCGAAACCTGGGCTATGTTTTGCATTTTTCCATACATGTTTGACCAACTTAGTTCTACCTCATGTCAGTAACCTTTCAGAAACTTCCTGCTCCCGGTCGTATCTCTTGATATTTCCCTCAAGATCGAAATGACCAACACTTTCTCTGAGCATAACATTTTTCTCTTTTTGTATTTATGAGATGAATTGGGAAACTTCCTGTACCATCCCTGGGAAACTGGACAAGCAGCAGGACAGGAACTCCTGCATTAACATAGCCTGTATTAAACATGCACTGGTGTGATTGTATCTGAGGGTGGGAGAGGGAGAACTACTGGGAATGGCCAGGATTGCTCCCTGTTGCAGGCAATGCTGCTGAGAAAGCACAAACCAGCCACAGTGGTGAAGTCATGCAAATGCAATGCTCCCAAAGGCCACAGGAATTGTGGAAAGATTTGTGTAAATATCTCATGCATTCTTGTGCTCTAAGGTTTATGGAAACAAAAACCACAGTCACAGAGCCAATGCCACATTTGCTCGTCCCTTCCCCCTTCTGTTTCTTCTCTACAGAAAGGTTGTAGAAAAGTTTATGAGCAGCCGAGAAACTGATTTTTTTTTCGCTTTTTTATTACTAGTAATGTAAAAAGAAGTGGAAAAGATGGTAAGCATAAATAAGGTTAACCAGGGTACAAGGGAAAGGATGGCTGATTTGTGAGTACCATGTGAACCTCTTTGCTGTTGGCATGCCTGGAAAAATTACATGCCACACACGCGTTCCCCAAGTCATTTCAGACTGCGCAATGTCTCTCTTGCCCACCAACTGGACCCCCCCTTTCCCTGCACCAGTCTATTCTGTAGATTGTCCATGCGATTGGCTTATCCTCACAGGGAAGATACCGTATGTTTACCTTCATGCTTAATTTTTGAGGTTTTATCCTGCTCCCTGGAAAGGCTTACAATACCTGAGCCTAGACAAAACCAGCCTTGTTTATTCACATGCCGGCGTCATTCCTCTCTGTTATTGAATGCATCAGGGACGTGCATCCCCTTCTTCAGATGCTTTGTATCACTTCAGATAGTGGTATCACACTAGAGAGGGACAGTCTACACGAGGGCTATTATGATGGAAATAGCTCAGGGAAATAATGCACCTGCTGTCGGGGAATATACGGGTCGGTCCTACCGCTGTTACTGGGTGTGAGCTCCTAGGAGCTGGTGACTGACTACACCACACTATCAGGAGGGGGGAACTCTCTGTCAAATGCTCTTTTTTTTCAGGTCTTAACTACTTGCAGTCCCGTACTGACAAGAGAGAGGACAGGAAAAAGGCAAAAGGAGCTGGTTAAAAGACGCATCCTTTGTTGCAATTATCCGCCCCCTTTTAAGTATGAGGGAGATTTACCAGCATCTTTTTTCAATGGATCCACAGACTAGAGTGCGGGGAGGAGGGGAGCGAAGGACTCCAGCAGGGGCTGGAAACTGTGAAATTACTGAGAAAGAAAAAGAACAAGTTGTATTGTCTCAGGGTAATAACCAGCCAGGCTGCTGGCACAGAGACTGCTGTGACCCAAAGCTTTGCTGAAAGGCGAGCATCTTTCTCACGTCACAAACCCCCCATCTCTTGACACCTTCCCACAGTGCCACAGCATCCTGTGCCTCCCCCCGGCATCTGCTGAGGTGCATTTTTTTTTCCAAGGGGAGATTTTTACACATTAGGAAATTGGGCAGGACAAGCTGGTGCTAATATCAGGCTGACTGCAAGGGCCATGGAGCCAGGCCTTCTCCAGCCTCTCGGAGGGATGTGGGCTGCCACCCTGAGCAGCCCTTGTGCTTCAGCAGGTGGCACTGTGAGTCCTGTTCACCCGCTGTGGGGCTTTTCTGCTCCGAAAGGTATTTTTCTTTTGGATAAGGAATAAAGCTGAGGTTCTGGCCACTTGCGGTCATTCAAAACTCCACGGTATTTTTCAAAATACAGGGGTGCTGGCCCAGGCATCCCAGCCAAATTGCAGCCTGGGTAGTGTCCCACCAGCCCAGAGCTCCACTGGTGATTCCACTGGGATGTGATTTATTTCTTCGCTTCCTGTCCTAAAGGAACACCCACAAAGTTGTGAAAGTTGTGCACACAGAGTACGCTGGGATCTCTGGTGCAAAAGAGGCTGCACTGATTACTAGGTGTAGGTTAGCAATTGCTGCTATTTCTGAAGTGAATCTTCAGATCAGAAGTGAGCAGGAAAGAAATAGCTAAGCAGCTCCTAGACAATGCCACTTTTCTGGGTGTTGCTGATATAAACACAAATGAAAAAGTGGACAAAATACTCCAAGATGTCAGCTGTGAAACATTTATTAAGTTAACAAGTCTACACGGACCAATAACACCATCCTCAGTGTTTGTTCCTGCAGCCACTTACGGGTGCAGGCTTTATTCTTGCTTTAACTGAAATGTGAGGAGATTGGTGCCGGTTATCCCGCACTGGGCTTTTCTGATCGCCCAACCGGCAAAGCTCAGTAGCGGTGATTCATTTGCTTCAGCTATGGACTCAAAAGACAATTATTTGATTGTATTACATCATCGGGGTTTTGTTTGGATAGATGATTTTATGTCAGCTTCTAGTAGAGAGCGTCATCATCCTTTTTTTTCATGAGGGAGTCCCTTGTCCACAGTGCAAGATTGGGAAAGCTACGGAGCCCTTTCCTACCTGCTTCCAGATTCACTCCAGCTTTTCTGCCCTCCTCCCTGCTCTGAGTGCTGCATGCAGGGTGCAGCACTCCTGACCCTAGCAGAGTGCTATTTGCTTATTTTATCTCTGAAAACAAAACAAATTTCTCTGCGTTTTGTTCTATTTCCTACACGATAGAATCTTTTGTTTTCACTTGCAACCTTTGCAGCTTCCAAGAATTTTTACTCCTTGTGGTTCGTCGAGATGCGCAGGGTTCAATAGTCTGCCACCAGGCCCTGGCCCAAGGTCGAGGATTCCCTCCTTTTCCTTCCCAGTATTGTCCTGCATCCTGCAAGGCCCTTCTCCTTACATTGCTGCGGCTGTCGTGACAAAGGGGACTGGCACCAGGCACACTCCTGCTGCCACGGTGACAGCTGCTGAGCACTCGCCAAGCTCTAATGACAATAGCATGACCTCAGATACTTTATTAAGAAAGAAAAACTTGAAAGGGAGGGTACACTTAAAAGCAGACAATAACACCTCGTCTCAGCGCAATGCATTGTTTTTGCAAGCCCGGGATGGAAACAGTTTAATATAATCTTGGCCTATTCTCTCCCAGCCTCCCTCCCCATTTTACGCACAGGCTCACCCACATCCACGCTGGACTCAAGTTCACAACAGAAGCCGTGAATGTAGATGTGTGAATAGATGTTACTGGCTGTTGGCCTCCATATGGAGCCAGGCATCTGGAGTGGGAGCCTACTTTTGATGCTGCTGTGACACTCCCTAACTGGTTATTTCTCTATACTTCAGATTCTCTGGCTGTAAAATGGGATTAATGGTACTTTAGTCACCATGACAAAGCCTCCTGAGCTACAAGGGCCTGGCTGGAGCTGTGCTATGGCTGGAGAGGGAGGCTGAGAGCTGTGCTGCTGCATGGTGCTGCTCTCCCGTGGGGAGGTGAAAGGGGAGGACCCCGGTGGGCAAGTGCCTGTGTTCAGCTGTGCCTGCGGAAGCCTGAGCACGGGGGTCTCCAGCCGTGATGGTCCTGGCAGAAAACCTTTGCCTGGAGCCACTCAGAAAGTTTGAGAACTAGTAAATAGACTTGGCAGAAGGAGGAAGTAGAGCTGGTCAGAAAAATTCTGACTAAACAAGTTTTCGTTGGAATTTACCGATTCATCAACATCAAAGCACTTTGTGGAGAGGGTCCAATTTTGACAAAGTTCCTTCCAAAACCAGGCAGGGCTTGAAAACTGCCTGCCAGGCACATTTTAGAAACCTGGCTAGTTTTCTATTGATTTATACTCTTGGTTCTGTAGCGATTCACCAACTGGCTGTTAAGAAGTGTGTATTTCCAGGTGTAATGACTCTGAAGCATCCCATCAAATGACTGTCTCCAAGTGAGGAACCCTCAGGAGGTCAATGTCTGTAACCCTGGCTTGGTCCACCAGGCAGAGTGCTGCAGGAGTTCATGCAGCTCGTAAAAGCTAGGGCTCAGGGAGATTGGCTCTGCATAGTGCTATCCACTTTTATCAGAGGCTCCTTCTTAAATAACAGAGAAATCGGCTGACCTAAGAGTTGCTGCTTTTAATTCTGGGACCTTTTACTTTGAATCTCTAAGCAAAATGTCTGAATTTTCTCTCTTATATACACATGCTCAAATAACTCTGTTAATTTAAATGGAATTACTACTCAGCTGAATTTGTGTAAATTGAAGTTCAATGAATTGCTACATAACCTTTGAAACATAATGAAACCCACAAAAATACCTAGTTATTTCTCCTGTCCAGTTGGAGTAAGCAATGTTCTTTTGTTTCTTATGGATGATACTGGTGGCAAACCTTAAAAAAAAAAAAAGAAAAAGAGAGGAAGAAGAGGAAGAAAAAAAATATGTGCCGGACCTGGTTCTTCTCAATGTGCAATTCCTCCTTTTTTATCCTTTGCAGCTGGATTTGTGTGTGTGTGTGTGTGTATGAGAGAGGGAGAGAAAGAGGAAGGGCTATTTCACATTTCTCATGATAAGTTTTGTTTATGGTTGTGATAGCTTGATTCATAGTGCATAATCTGCAGGCCTTTATAGGGCTTTTCTTGAGTTTCTCTTCATGGGAGGAAAAATAGCTGTTTTTTTTTTTTCACAGAGGACTTTTCCAGTGTCTAGTGTGAACACACAGTACTGGAGAAGCACAGAAATATGCCATTGCTTTCAGGCTTGCCCATGTCCAGATGTGCATCCCAAGTTGTGCTAGCTTTGGGGAACATAAAGCAAACTGAAAGGAACAGGATTTTACTGAAACAAACAGGATTCCACAAAAAGAAGCAGACCAATAAAAACTGTACAGAGAACATTTTCTTTCATAGTACCTACTATTATGCAATTGTGCTAATGTACTGTACTTCACAGTATGCCTGTCTTTTACAGCAGACTCTTTTCCTCTTAAATGTATGCTAGTATTTTTTTTTTTTCAATTAGACACAAGATAATCTTTTAAGTAATGTGTTTATTTTAGCTTTGTTTTTCCCGCTCCCCTAGATCTGCTAGGATTTCTCTCCTATCTTTTTTATGTGCCAATGACATCGGTTGTTATAAGGTCAGGATCAGAATTCATTGTGGGGGGCAACTGTGCTGTAAGGGCTTGACATGAGATCAGAAGTAATACTGCAGTGAATTTGAAAAAATAGACCAAAAAAA